>PVKH010035919.1:0-11669 GCA_004027955.1 Chaetophractus vellerosus
CTAAGTTTCCATATTAAGAACAAAGGCTCATAAGCCTAGTTGTCAATATCAAGGGCCCATCAGTGGATTATTCTCCATCACCAGACACTGCCCCTGCACTTGGGGGACTGTTGCTGCCCCTTAAATAATGTGGCAGAGCTCTCCAGGATGGGAATTCAGTATTCTCTCTCCACCCACTGTGACAGTGCCCCGTGGACATTTAAACATTTTTACATACTTTTTATGTATGCTCAGGTGAACTTCCTCCCATGCATCCCCCATCACTCACACCACACACCAATGATCCTCCCCTGCCCCAGTTGTAACCCTACTGTGATCCAAAGCTTATTAAAAAATGAAGCCATTACAATAGCCAAATATAATTAATAGGAAAATGAAACAATAATGATAAGTTTAAATATAAGAAATAAAATACATAAAAATTTTTAAAAACTAAAAATATAATAAAATTAAAAGATTGGGATATTTAAAAAAATGAAAAATGTTAAAAAAATTTTTTTTTTACATGTTACCTTTCATCACCACAATATCTGGTGTCCTGTCTGTACCCTAGTACCTTACCCCACACATTCCCCAGTGTCTCACTACTTTTCATTTTGTTTTCAGGGAAGTTTTAGGTGACAGCAAAGTCACACAAAGAATACAGGAGACTCTCATATACTCAGCATCCTCCCCTTTCCTCTCCCCATATTAATACCTTTTTATATGTGGATAGTACCTTTGTTATAACTGATATACAAATAGTGAAACATAGCTACTAAACATGGTCAATGGTTTACATTATGGTTTATATTTCAGACCATACATTTTTATAAATTTTGAATTTCTGTTTATTTGTGAATATTTTGAGCTTCCCCTTATTTTTGAATGCCAGCTTTGCTGGATATAGAATTCTTTGCTGATGTATTTTTTTCTTTTAGCACCCTAACTATGTCATACCACTGCCTTCTTGCCTCCATGGTTTCAGCTGAATAGTCAGCATTTAATCTTACATAGTTTTCCTTGTATGTGATCATCTCTTTTCTCTTGCTGCTTTTAGTATTCTCTCTTTGCCTTGAGCTTTGGACGATTTGATAAGTATATGTCTGGTGCTAGACCTGTGAGGATTTATACTGTTTGGGGTGTGCTGTGCTTCCTGGACATGTACATCCATGTCCCTCAAAAGAGTTGGTAATTTTGCAGCCATTATTTTTCTAACACTCTTTCTGCCCCCTTTTCCTTCTCTTCTCCCTCTGGGATGCCTATATGCTTGTGAGTTTTGTGTTATTCATATCCCTATCTCCCTACTGAATTTTTTCTGTCTTTTTATCTATCTGTTCTACTTCCTGTCTGATTTCAGGTGTACTGTCTTCAACACCTCTGATTCTTTCCTCTGCCTGTTGAAATCTGCTGTTATGTACTTCCAGTGTATTTTTTATTTCTTGCATTGTGCCATTCATCACCATCATATCCGTCATCTTTTTATGTACATTTACAATTTCTTCAGTATGTTCTCCCAGTCTCTTCTTAATATCCTTTATCTTTTCCTTCACTTCATTAAGTTGATTCGTGATGTCTGTTTGGGCATCCTTGATTAGTTTTTCCATGTTCTGCATCTCCTCCTGTTTTTAGGTTTGTTCGTTAGATTGGGCCATGTCTTCCTGTTTCTTAGTATGGCTTGTAATTTTTTCTTGGGTGTCTAGGCATCTGTTTATCTTGATGGGCTTATTCAGTTGGTTGGCTTTTCTTTCTACTCTAGGGTTTTGTTTTGTTGTTTCTTTGTGTGTGGTAAGGTTCCTTTTTGATAGTTGGTTCCTCTTATTCTGTATCCTTGCAGTTGTCTTTGTTCCCTTGGCGGGGGGCGGGGGGCAGGGAGAGGGGGTATTAGGATCTGAAAAAAGAAAAGAGATAAGAGAAAAAAATAATAGTAATAACAATTTTTTTTAAATGTAGAAGAGGAACCATACAAGAACCAAGAAACTAAATAAGTAATAAGATTAAAAAATACAAAGGAATAAGAATAAAATAAGATGGAATTAAAAAATGATTCAAGAAATAAAATAGAAAAAAAATAGAATGAATTAATAGGCTGGAGATATGAGAAGAGAATAAAAGGGGGGAAAAGGAGGGCAGGAGGGAAAGATAAAGAAAAAAATGAAGACCAAGCAAGAAGAGATGTAATGAAAAAAAAGCAACAGAAGATAGATAAATGAAGAAAAGAAAAGAAATAAAGTAGGTTGGAAAAATAAGTAAAAGGAAACAAAGAAAGAAAAAAATACAACACAAACAAACAAGAAACAAAACAGCCAGGAAGCAGATGTGGCTCAAGCAATTGGGCTCCCACCTACCACATGGGAGGGCCCTGATTCAGTTCCTGGTGCCTCCTAAAAGAAGACAGCAAGCTGGCACAACAAGATGACGCAACAAGAGACACAAGAAGGAAAACATGAGTGACACAGCAAAGTAGGAAGCAGAGGTGGCTCAAGCAGTCAGGTGCCTCCCTCCTACATTGGATGTCCCAGGTTCAGTTCCTGGTGCCTCCTAAAGAAACAAGGAAAATGAACAGACATAGCAAGTGCAAACAACAAGAGGGTGGGGGAAAATGAATAAATAAAATAAAGCTTAAAAAAAAAGAAATAAGAAACGAAACAACAAAAAAGAAACAATCGAGGAAAAACCACCTTCCTTGTTAGGCCCCTAGGGACGTTCTCAGGCTACTGCTGCTCATCAGTTAATCACCCTGCAGCCTGCCCTCTGCATGTGATATAACCAGTTTTAACAAAAAAAATAAGGTGCTGTATGTCTGATAATTCAGGGAAACATTCCCTTGATCCCTTCTCTTAGGAGGTACTGGGACTCGAACCAGGGACTTGTACATGCAAGGCAGGAATTTCTTCACTGAACTACACTGGCTCTGTAGGTTAAGTAGGCTCCTGAGAGCTTATCTGGCTCTTCCCACCCCCATTTCCCTCAGGGGAGTTGGACTTCTAACAGTTTTCAGGGACCAGGCTAGATAGGCACATGTCTTCGCCCCCTCCCTGACTTAGTTCCTCTTTCCCAGGGTGGCTGGATGTGACAGCCTGCCTGAGCAGATCCCCTCTCCCTCTCCCCGGGGCCACCTCAGTGCTGGCTCAGGTCCTCCCTGAGATTCAGAGGGGTCTCAGGTGGCCATACCCACTGAAAAGAAACCATTCTCCACCCTTTTCCAGACCCCTCTTCCTCCCAAGGAGCACTCCCTCTCACTCAGCTGACTGGTGACAGCCAGGGGTTCTATGGAGGCTACTGGACTTGAGGTGGGCTTACGCACAGGCCATTTCCAGTCACAGGCAAGCAACTCATGGTTTTCCCATGGCCTCTGTGTCTCTTTGTCCACTCCCTCCTGGACAATGGCCTGTAGCCTCCTGTTTTGTAGATCCCCAAAGCAGCTCCCTCAGTTAGGTTTTTGTCCTTTCTCCACCGTTTTTTGGCAAGAGAGCTGAGCAATGCCTACCTGCATCGATGCCATTTTCCCAGAAGTCCTCAGCATTATTTTTAAAACTATTGTCTAGTATTCCACAGTATTTCTTTTTGTTCCTGATAACTGGATTTTCTATCATGCTTAGGCCTCCCTTCACTCTAAGTTTACTAATATTCTCTTGTAGTTCTTTAACAGTTTCTTTCTGGTTCTTTTTAGCAACTTCATAGTATGGTGGTGTTATATTATAATTTAATGATTTCCTGTTGATAGTTGTTTAGATTGTCTCCAGTTAATTCCTATGAAAAAATATAGATGAACATCCTTGTTTCTGAGTAATTTTGTAAAAAATACTAGGTGATGGGATTCCCATAATTTTATTTCAGTTCTGATTATAATGGATTTTTGTTCAATCAGGTATATGTTCATGATCTGTGGTGAAGTTATTTTATTTCATTCTAAAGTTCTGTTCAATATCAGTGTGGAAAGTTATCTAGGATTTTTTTCATTAAAACTTGCTTTTGAAAAAGTTAAATTTTATTGGCTCTGCACATTTTCTAGATGAATCGTATTTTGTTAACAGTTTTTAATTATGCCTTACTGCTGAATCTTTTATTAAGGAGACCCATATTTCATTTTATACAGAGTCCAAATAATAATTTTTAGTAACAGTTTTAGAAAATTTTCCTTATTCCTCTATCATGTTGGTAAAAAAATGTTTAGTCCCTTCCTTATAAGTCTCATTGGAAGTATTCTTGATATTAATTTTTAAATGACACCTTTTATTTTTAGATTTGCAGGAAAGCATATCCAGAATCCATCGAACAATTGAACTAATGTACTCTGACAAATCTATGATCCAAGTAAGTGAAATTTTGAGCTAGTAAGCATTACCAAAACTATTTACATATATTTTCATTTATCTTTCTTTTATTTATCTTAATCTAATTCTAATTCTTCCATACATGTTTTGTTATAAAATTGCTGAACTTCAAGGTTCCCCGTTAATATTTCCCCCATTCGATCATATTCTCATATTTGTTATTTCCCCTTCTTTTTATTATTTTCCAATAAAATTTATCCAAGTTTTTTGAGAGGCCTTAATAATTAAAAACATTCCTATGATGGAAACTATATGGTTAAGGATATTAAGAAGATTATGGGAGAAATGTCCAGGGCTTAATTACGTATTAACTTCTGGTATGTGTTATATAAGCCTCTTTGTTAAACACAGCCATCAAATTATAATTGTGAAGTTCTATACAAATCATGTACTGTTTATAAAACTGTTCATTTTATTGGAAAGAACTTAAGTTGGTCAACATATGCATATACAATAAATAAATTTTCATGGTTTATGCAAATCATTCTCTTATCTACATACCTATATGCTTTACTTATTGTTAGCTTACTTAATTTCCCTCTTTTTATCTTTTAATTTTGTGGATTATCTTTTGCAAAATCTGTATGCCAGCCAATTTTCTTTTTTTTTTTTTTTTAATATTACTCCACCATTATCCTCCAAACAGTTAGTTTGTTGGTTCATGGAATGTAATATAATAGACTACATAACTGCAGTTTAACTTTTTTTTTTTTTTCACCTTTAGGTTCCTTATCGCTTACATGCTGTTTTAGTTCATGAAGGGCAAGCTAATGCAGGACACTATTGGGCATACATTTTTGATCATCGTGAAAACAGGTGGATGAAGTACAATGATATTGCTGTGACAAAATCATCATGGGAAGAGTTAATGAGGGACTCTTTTGGTGGTTATAGAAATGCCAGTGCATATTGTTTAATGTACATAAACGATAAAGCACAATTCTTAATACAAGGTAAGAATTTGAAATACATTGGGTGCACATATATTTTTAAATAAATAAACCTTTTATGTGACTGATCTATGGTGTGGTTGGATATAATTCACTCAGAGGGTGATGGATATGATTAGAGAATGCCATTGGATTTTTGTAAGTGAAAAAGCTGAAATTTGAGAGGTAAAGTGTTTAGGCCTGAGAACTGGTATATATTTTGTGCTCAACATTTAACTATTAGATGTATACCTGATATTATTTCGCCTTGCTATAAACCCTTTAATGATTCCATCCACATATTGACTCATATTCACATTCCTTAGCCTGACCTTTGTTTTCCTATCTTTGCTTACCACCATTTTCCATTTTGAACTTTATATATCACACTGATATTTAAATTTCTTGCTGTATTCTGCTCATACCATATCATTTTTGCGTTTATGTCTATATGTTCTTGTGCTTTTTTTGAGTGTCACTGATGTTCTTATTTCTTTGTTCTTTTGCGTAAATCTTGCTCGTCTGTCAAGACTCAATTCAGGTATCATGTCCTCTGCAAAGTTTTTCTTGACCTGCCAGAAAATATCTCTCCTCATGTTCACATAGCATACCTCAATCAGACATTTATTGTTATGAGTTGAAATTATGTGTTAACTTGTCTTTCCCTCTTTATTCTAATCTGCTCAGAGCCAAGGACCGTGTCATACTGTGTCTTAATCATTAATTACATTTCTGATATTCTAGTATGGGCTTGCATATAGACAGCACTTAGGAAAAATTTCTTGAAGCTGATAGTCAACTTTCCTTTTGTACCAGGCGTTCAGTAAAATTAGCTAGGTTGCCTTCTGATGACTGAAAAGGTAGTTTTTTCTTTTTTTCTTTTTTTAATGGTAGGGGTTGAGTAACCTTTAAATACTACTCAATATTCTCAACAATCTTGCTGTCAGATTAGTTTACATAGTTGCATTTTTATTTTATGGCTATACTTAACTGCTTCATCTGAAAAAGAATTTTGAGCTTAATAAGGTTATCAGTGATTTTCTTCTCATATTGTGGAAAGTTCCACTTCACGTATATTCAGACATCTGGCATTTTCTTATAATAGTCAATGTAGTGCTATGTCAGTGTTTGAGTAGCAAAACTTTTGGTTTTATTTTTGATGCCTCATTTCTGTTACTCAGATAAGCAAAAATGAGTTGAGAACATTACCAGGAATGGATTATTAGATATTTGTATCAATGTTTTTTCTGAGTGTTTGTGTTTTCTTTTACTTTTTAGGTAATATTGTTTTGCTAAATGATAATTCATAGTTTCAGTGTATATTGAATGTATTCTATCTTAAGCTTTGCATTTTTCCTTTAATTCTTGGTTTTATATTAGTTTTTGAAATATGATTTACAGAGGAGTTTAATAAAGAGACTGGGCAGGCCCTTGTTGGAATAGAAACATTGCCACCGGATTTAAGAGATTTTGTAGAGGAAGACAACCAACGTTTTGAAAAAGAATTAGAAGAGTGGGATACACAACTTGCTGAGAAAGCTCTGCAGGAAAAGCTTTTAGCATCGCAGAAACTGAGGGAGCCAGAGTCCTCTGTAACAACAGGTTAGTTAATTTTTATTAGGTTGTATTATCACTATAAATATTATTGTACTTATTATTTTATTATAAAAATAAGATATACTCATTGAAAAGACTTCAGAAATGATAAACTATGAAGAAGGCAGTTAAAATCATCTGAAATTCCATCACTCATTGATAACCACAGGTAGCAATTTAGTTTACCCCTTTGCCAGATACCAATTCTATGTACAAACACCTTTATCAAGATAAATAAAATTATTCTGTTGGCTTTCCCTTCTAATTCTCCTGCCTACTTTGAGTGGTCTTGACTCTTGGCAAGAAGGAAAAGCTGTGAAATCAACAAGCAGCCTATACCAATTCATTAAAGCTATCGAGAAAATGAACTCTAGTAATTTTAGATTTGAGCAAAATGATAATACTGCTTTATTTATGTATATTTTGTGTAATGCTTGTAATGCCACAATTAGTACAGATTATTTTATTTGATATTTTCAAAATTTTTAAAATTAAAACCAAAATTGTCCAGAACTAAGTATGTAAAGTATTCCAAATACAAAAGTGTGTAGGCATGTCTATGAGGTAAAGAAATAAATTCATAAAAATATAAATATTAAAAATATTCTAAAATAAATGATTAGCTGATAAAATCAATAAAATATTCAATGGAAAAACTATATGAAAGTGGAGAAAATATATCCCATCAAAACTGAAAATGAAATCTTTTGATCTTTTCTTGAATATTGATTTCATTATCACTGAGTTGCAAATATATTTTAGGGTGACATATTTCCTGATGCAAAAAACAAGTACTATTTCCCTGCACTAGTTGGGGAAATGAGAGAAGAAATTAAATCCAGAATATTTTCCTCAAGTTTGTTTATATCTTTTTTTAAAAATAGCTTTGAGTGACTCTTTATATTTACTCTTTTTTGCAAGGTCTGCAGTGTTTAGTTTTTATTTTTTAAGAAAACCTTTCAGGTTTATGCTTAATTTTATTTTGTAGAGGCAGAGATTACCATGCAGCATTACCTGGGTGGGTTTCAGTATTATCATTTGAACTTTAGAAATAATTTTTCTTACAGTAGAAGATTTGTAATTGCACATTATGGTATGGTGACTAATAATAGGCCTGCCCAGATCTATCTAGAGTTGAAGTTTGTTTTTACATAAATTGAATCGAGTTATTGACCTTGATCTTAAGAAGCATATGATTCCGATTTTTTAAAAGACCAAGACAATGGTATTATGCCAACAAAGATACCAAAACTTTGATACATAAAAGTGTTACAGTGTACCTGAATATTGTAAACTACCATTGTAGTCTCTAGTGAGTAAACAATATGTGGGACTGCACTTTCTTCCCATATATCAAGGTCACAATGTAGAACAAGTGAAGCTCTATGGTTTCACAAAAATGTTTCATTACAATGACTCTGTCCACATTAGTGGTAAATGAAAAGACTTAGTCAACCGCAAGAGGTTTCTGAGCTCGTCACAATATAGTAAGTATATTATAGTTCTTTTCATTTTTGAGCTATCTCCATTCCTTTGTGATTTAACCCTTTGTCTTCTATATGAATCCTCCGCAGACCACTCCCAGAAACTCTCCAAAGAAGCTGCTGTGCTATTCTTCCCTTAACTCTTACATACTCTATTTATGTTGCTATTCTAATCCTATTATTAACAGAAGGAAAGGGCTGCACAAGCCTCAGGTGACTCCTATATTCATTTGTTAAGCTCAAGCTGTATTCTTGGCTCACCTATATTTTGTGGTACCAAATGTTAAATTCTTTACACCCCCTCCTCTGTCTTTTCTGTTTCTCCTAAGTCTCTCCAAATTTACAGACTTGACACATTATCTTTCTACTAACTCAAACTAATACATATTTCCCCACTAATATTCCTATTGGATGAGGACTAGCCAAAATTGTCCCACCTTTTACATTTGTTGTCTTGTCCTCTCTCTCTCTAATAAGGCCATCTGCACATGCCCTACCCCCTTTTTTCTTGATGGTTACTTCTTACCATATTCTTTACGTACTGGTTTGCAACTTAAAAAAATTCAGTAGTTAATGTTGGCCATAAATTTTTGTATCTCTATTTTTAGTATTTAAAATAATATTGAAGAAATGCAGATGTATTTCTGAGAGGAGCCAGAATACTTAAAAGTTAAAGATGAAGAATGAAGGAAATTGTCAATTCACATATAACTTTTATGAAAATTATCTTCCAGATTGGGTTTTTAGAAAGCAGTAGCAGTACTGCCTCAATAGGAAACCAATGTGTCCTCTATTGAAGTTATGGTAATATGTGCTTTGAGTTAGAAACTGAATGTGCTAAATCTGTAAGTTTGGGAAGTGAGATTGTTGCTTAAAGATTGGTTTCTGGGGAGTAGATGTAGCTCAAGTGATTGAGCGCCTGCTTCCCGTGTATGAGTTCTTGGGTTCCATCCCCAGTACCTCCTAAAAAAACAAAAACAAACAAGAAAATGAGGCAGCTAACTCTCATTGGGGAGCAGTAGTGGCTCAGTGGTCGAGTGCCTGCTTCCTCTGTATGAGGTCCTGGGTTCAATCCCCAGTACCTCCTTAAAAAAAAAAAACAAGAATAATATCATAATAAGAAATACATCTTCTCTCATAGTTTTCAAAGTAAGTAATTTATCTAATTTGGTACAATACTTTCAGGATCTCAAAGAGAACCTGTGTTTATATCTCTTATGTACACACTAGGATTTTGAGTGAGGAGTATAAATAATAGATGATTTTAAAATCCATCAGAGTGAGTTTTCTCTCCCTGCATATCTTCTCAATAAAGCTGTAATGCTATAACCATTAAAATACAATTTCTTCTGAGCTATATTCCAAATAAGATTATTAGTTTGTATAATATTAAAGTTAGCATTTCTTCCTCTTCTGTTAATGTATGATCAAGAAATCCATGTACAACAATTTTTCAGTACAGTTCATTGCCTTACTGAAAATGAAATAAGTAATAAGTAGTGGGAAATTATTATTTGGTCCACCTCATGCTACTTCCCTAAACCTGCTTTCTGCAAAGATAATACGAAGTTAAAAAAAAAAAAAACTTACCTGAACCCTTTTATTTCAATTTCTAGTCATAGTTCTTTACTAAGGGTGTGCACATCAGAATTACCAGGGGATTTTTTTTTTCTGAATACAAACAACACACCCCATTTAAGGCCTACTGAATCAGAGTCTTTGGAGGAAGGGGCCATAATATGTATTTTTAAAAAGATCTTCAGGTATTTCTAGGGTCTACTTCTGGTTAAGCAGCATGACTTTAGCCTATATTGGTAAAACAGAGAAATCATTGGGAGGAAGGCAGAGCTTTGCCACAGTTATTTTATTTGTTTTGCTCCCACCTTATTAAAAAAAATTTGAGATCCTTAACAATAACATACATAGCACACCCATATTAATGAAATTAAGGAACTCAAATAAGCAAAATAATAAGGGTAGAAAACATAAGGTAAAAATAATTAAGATTAGTATGAAATGCATTCCATAAGATATCACAAATTTTGCCTAGAGATGGGATGCAGATTTGGCTCTGGGACCTCTTCCTTACAAGTACTCCATAAGTTACAAAAGTAAGCTTATGTTTTAGGAAAGTACAGTTGGCTTCTGAGAATAAGACATGATAGGATGAATGATATACTCAGTCTCCTGCAGTTCTTTGAAAGCCATGAATTGGGCAATGTTCTTATTTATATCCCTGGCATCTGGTATAATAAATGATATTATTTAGGGAGGTAGGCTAAAGTTGTGTGGTGCAGATGTAGCTCTCTGTTCTGGATAAATTTTAGTTTAAATTTGGTCCCTAAGCCACTTGCCTCCATACCATCAAGGTTCCGTTTGGGATGGAGTCCAGGAATATGAAGTTTCAAAAATTCCACTGGTGATTCTATGTAGCCAATAGCGTGGCTCTATAGGTTATTTTTTGGGTGAGTCATTGATTTGAATATCTTTCTAGAAATGGATAGACTGCATATCTTTTAAGCAATCCTTAAATATTCTTCTAAATGGGACTGTAATAAGTATGACTTATAAGTCAGGATAATAAATAGTTCTAAAAGGTATCTGAGATGTTGCTCTTTTTTTTATTGCTGATTCAGAGCAGATCATCGTGCTTTACCGTAAAGCCAATTAGTGGTTGAATTGATCCCTTCTCAAAATCATAATCAAGCATAATCAAGAAATACGTTTAAGTAAAAGACCCTCCTTCCCAACCCCCTACTTATGCATAAAGGTAGACCAAAGAAGCAGGCTTAGAGAGAATTCTGGGTCTTCTGCAATAGCCAAGTGGTTGTATGAAACTCCTACATTCTGCAAAATGAACATACCTGGGATAAACCTTAAGTGTGTGTATATGTGAGGGGGAGGGTAGCCATTAGAAAATCTCAGTAAAGCACCCACAGAACAAATTATTTGGAAACTACTTTACCTACAGAGATATTATAAATCTCCGTATAGAACTGTCATTCACAGTGAAATGAGTGTATTTAGAAATTTGTAGTGCAGGTAGGGAACCAGAAGATTTCTAGGATGAAATTAAAGCGTTAAAAAAGTAATCACTAGCTGTCTTCCAGATAGTAGCCTGAAAACTGTATTAAACGGAGGTGCTTGTTAGTATACAAAACCAATTAGGACGTGAAGGAGAAAAACATCATGGCCTCTATTTATTAAGTTCTTACCGTTTGTACAAGTCAGCAAGTCAGCAGTGATGAGGTTTTTGTGGGATTACAGGAGAGCAAAAATCATTATTTAAATAGTAAAAGACATTTGTTCTGATATATTTTTTTAAAGATTTATTTTTTATTTAT
>PVKH010035921.1:0-11669 GCA_004027955.1 Chaetophractus vellerosus
ACATAATTTTGCAATTTCTTCCATTGCATATATCACAAGTCTATAGCAGGACACCAACAAGTCCATTCTAGCCCATAGTTCTTCCCCCATTCCCGAGGAGTCTGGGATGGTGATGTCCCCTCCACCACCAAGTGAGAGGGGGCTTATATCTCACAGATATGATGGAAGAGATTATCCTGCCTGCAGCTGGATAATGGCTCTCTCCATTCCCCAGCATAGCTGTCATCCATCACCATCTCCCCACTAGGTGTCCTGGGTGAGTCCATTGAGTTGTAGAGTAGGAGTTGCAGGTCCACAGAGTCTCTGGACCCAGTTGGCACATGGACAGCCCATAGTCTCCAGTCTATGGAAGTACACCTAAAATTGTGGCATCAAATATAGGTTTGAATAGAAGGGATAGATGGACCATGTGCAGTGAAGACATATTTTGGTCATGTGCAGTGAAGACATATTTCGGTCAGACTCTGTCACTCTCAGGAGCAAGGATTCTAAATTAGGGCCCACTGGTAAGGCACCAAACTGGCTTTTTACCCAGTTCCTGGGAGATAATCTCTAGGTCTTTGGAATTCCCAGTGAAGTTTCAATCTTTTGTTATTCATGGTGAGCCCTCAGGACCACACCTGGGGATGACTTAGGGCAGGGCCAGCCTCACTGTGGTCTTAAGGTAGCAGCTGGTCATGTGAGAGAGACCAACCTTGTTGTTATGGGTTTGAGGCTTTGAGCCACTTCCTGACAGCCAGACCTCCCTTGAGATTGACTTCAACCACATGGGCATGGATCCCATCAATCATGCCTACATAATCAAATCCCATATAAGTTCTGGGCACTCAGAGGTTGGGTGAGCGTCCATGATTGATAATGACATCACTGTGCCAAGAGGATGACTCATCCTGACTCCATGTGGAGAGGACAGGGAAGCTTGCATTCGAGACACTCACAGACTTCGCCCTAGGCATCTCTTCTTTTGGCTTCTTAGTTATAGTCTTGTACTATAATAAAACTATAATCATAAGTGTCGCTCTTTTCAGTGAGTTCTGTGCGTCATTCCAGTAAATTATTAAACTCTAGCAGGTGGTGAGAATCCCCTCAATTTTAGCCAGTTGGTCACAAGTAGGGTGGTCTGGATGTCCGAACTTGAATAGGACACAAAGGGCAATCTTGTAGGGGACTGTTCTTTTTTTTTGAGCCTGGGACCTCGTATGTGGGAAGCTGGAGCTCAACCACTGAGCCACGTTGGCACCCCTGAGTTGGTTTCTTCATTAGTTTGCTTGTTGCTTGTTTTTGTTTTTTTAGGAGGCACCAGACTGAACCCAGGACCTCCCATGTGGGAAACAGGCACTCAACCGCTAGAGCCACATCAGCTCCCCAAGGGGATTGCTCTTAACCTATGGAGTCTGGCCTAACTCCGGGCAGTAAGAGTCAGAATTGAATTGAACTGAGTTGCTGCTGGAAAAGTTTGAAGTTACTGCAGTTATCTGCAGTTGATGTTAGAAGTTATTGAACTTTTCATACCCATCCTTAGTCATCCAACAGTGTTCTACATATTGTAACCGGAAGCAGCCGTTCAGCTTGCTTAAATGTAGTGTGTGCATTACAGTTTGCCACTAAACATTCCTGTAGGTATCAGAATGGCCCCACATAGGGCAGGCAGACTCATTATACCACATTAGCATCTAATGTTCCCTGAGAGGACCTAGCCTGAGTATGCTGCTTTACACAGTTATAGCCATAATTTCCTTCTGGTTCTTCAAAATCAGGGTTAGATTTCTGAACATGGACAATATGAGTGCCAAACAAGGGCACTTTATACAGGAAACACACTGAAAATATTATGTTAATGATTTCTGATTAAGATGTTACACAAACATACATAAATGGCAGTGTAATTTAATATACTCCACTTCTATTTTTCTTCAATCTATTCTTTCCACATTCATGTGTACAATTCCCTATTTTTCTTATTTTGTATTTAATTGCTTCTGCCAAAGAAAACATATTGCAGGATTGCCAATTACCTTATAAATATTCAAATCATGCCTTGCTTTCTCTGAAAGGTTTTAGTTTTCTGGAATCCCAACAAATTTCAATCAATCATTCACACTATAAAAATGTGATAGTTTAGGAACCTTTGAATAATTTGACTGAATTTTAGGTTTCTTATAACATTTGGCCTAATGTTGTCTGAGGGCATTTTTACACTATGTCAAAACATTTGATAATTAAATCATTTTAGTACACATTGCCATCGATCTGTAAGAGGGGAAAACGGGGGAGGGGAATAAAACTCATTCTTGAGCTTTGGATTGGGTAACAACTGTTTATTAATGAAATCTTTTGCTTTTCACCAGATTGCTTGTTTGTTGTGTAAATGTAGGCACAATTATATAGAACACAAACATTTACTTAAAATAAGCAACCTTAAAAGAGAAATTCTCTCAACCTTAAAGTCGTAAAATGTGTTGAATCACATACTAGCAGTAAATGTTCAGTGAAAGGAAAAGAGCTTATACTCCAAAGGTTTATTTTTTCCCAATTGAACCTGACTTCCATGTAAAAGCCAGCACCAAGCCTTCAATGTGAAATACAGGAGATGGCAGTTGTGTGTAAATTTGATTAATAACTTATCTGAAATTCCTTCTTACACTAGTGATTAAAGAAAACACAGGATCAGTCATCTGATTAAAGGAAACTATTAGGTCTCTGAATTACGTATTTAGATATGCAAAGGAGCTAATGCTTACAAAGATAATGCTTAAAGCACCATTTACTGGTCCTTTCCTTGAAACAAGCTCAGTTCAAGGTAGATATAGTAGTGCTTTCCAAAACATCCATAAAGAATTAACATCCCAAAGCTATTAGCTTTGCATAATTTTTATTCCCATTTTGTAATTATGATATAGTATCCCATGGCTAAAGAGATGTTTAAAATACCTCCCTTACTTACATCGGATATTATTCTTCAGAGCTGGTAAGAACTAGCCACAAATTGTACAACACATCACTAAAATATCGGATGAACCAAATATTCTTAACTGAAAATTTCAGTTAACATTAACAGCTAATGGGACTGAATTCTTTTCAATACTGGACAGCTTTCCTCACACCCCTGCACTGTCCTGCTGTCTTATCACAATAATCGATTGCCTTAGAGTGGGATCAGAATTCCTGGATAATGGCATAGCTCAGATATTTTTTAAATGAGCATTTATTCTAAAATGAGGTCAATGACTTATGGAATTTTTTGGTATTAGGCAAAATGCAATTACCCCAGTTGTCTAAAAAATTAACATCTACTCATATTTATTGTTACTGTTGATAGCCTTTGCTTTGCATGGTAGTGTGAGACCATAAAAATGGTCATGCAAGCTGAAATTGTGCAAAAGGATCTTAACAATCAATGGGAAAATTACAATTGTTCTATAACATTTAAAATTGCTTTTCAAAACAATAAAAACACTGTTACTGTCAGTTATAAATGTATAGGGAAATAAAAATTAAAACTAATATTTATTTAGTATGCTGTAATTTATAACGTTAGAATCATTAAGAACTAAAGGCTTTTATTTCTTTGTAAGAAATCTATTGTCTTAGTTTGCCAAAGGGCTGCCAATTCAGAGTACCAGAAATGGATTGGCTTTTACAATGGGAATTTTATTTGGGGTAAAAGCTTACAGTTCCCAGGCCATGAAATGTCCAAATCAAGGCACCATCAGAGATGCTTTCTCACCAAAGTCAGCTGCTGGTGATCCTGGCATCCTGCCACGCGGCGATCAGGCGAATGGCAGGGCTCACCTTCTCATCCTTGAGCTGCTCCTCGGGCCCAACCCCTCGGGGGCCTCTTTCCACGCCTCTGTGCTCTGCTGGTTCCAGACTCCAGGACCTCTCTCAGCTTCTCAGGGCTTCTCTGCCTTTCTACAGCAGTAGGCAAACCTGCATTCCTCTCTCTCTCATGTCCAGGTAAAAATGGCAGCACTCCCGTTTCCTGTGTGTCTCTGTTTACGTAAGGCCCAGCAAGAGGGTGGAAACCCAAGCTGTGTAGCACCTCACTGACTAGCCCAATCAAAAGGGCCCCACGCCCACAGGAATGGATTATTTAAAAAACATAATCTATTACTTTTTGAGAGTCATAAAATAACTTTAAACTGTTGCACCAATCGTGTGTAATTTGAACAGTGCTTGTCTTATTACGCTATTGCATAGCTTACAATATGAGCAAGCATCATTTCTATGCCTCAATTTATTGTGAGAAGTCTAAGTTTGAATTAGCTTACAACAGTTTTTCCTTTGTACTTTCCATGTCATGAAATATCTCCAAAGAGTTCCTTTAATTTGAAGAGTTTTACTGGTGTCACTTCCTCTGGGCCATCTTCGTCCTTTTGTCACAGCCACTTTGCTTACTTATGTTGTTATTTTAACTCAGCTCCTCTGCCCGCATATCTACAGTTTCTTCAATGATAGCAGTATCAACTATCTCACTGTCAGCTCTTTCTTCTAAAACTCCATGTATGTTGCATCAAATTTCGCTTCCAGCATTATCGCTTTTCATTTCTCTTCTGCATATTCATATTTGTTGGCCATTTCCCTCTTTGGGTTACCCATGTGTGTAAAATGTCCCATGGTTTATCACTGGGAGACAAGGAGGAAATGCAACTACATGCTCTATTGTCTGCGTGAACTGAATAACGGATGCACAGTGACCAATCACAGATAGGCTTTGAAAGAAGTGGTGTGATTGGTCACTGTTCATAACATACATATGTTATTTATGCAGTAATTTGTGGACTGAAGAGCTAGCAATGAAGTTTTTACTTTATGTAATTACTCACAACTAATATACCACAGTAACAAAAAATTGGACTCTTGTTTTTAAGGGACTGGTGTTATTTAACTACCACATGGTAATTGGAATCTGTGCATATCAGAACCACAAAAAGCAAGGACTGCCTGTATTTGATTCCTTAAAACGATTGTTGGGAAAAAAATAAAACTGCCACGATGGGTGTCACAATAATAGAACATGGAAATATTTACTTTTGTGTATCAGCAAGGATTATGTCTCAATTTCAAATCAAACATAAAAATGTGGTTTCACCCTAAGTTCTTATCCAGTGTGGAAGATTTAAACAACTAAACAAAACTAACTTAATTGTCAGTCACCCCTTAGAATTAATAAATGTAGATATTGATCAACTGACAACTGAAATGTTTGGATTGGCATGCAAATTAATTTTCCTACGATCATATTTGTGTAATGCACCATTGCTCCTAACAGGATACATCCCGTGTTAGCTTGAACACACACACACAACACACTGTCTCTTACTCATCCATTCATGGTTAATGTTTTACATAAGACAATGACATCGGTCTCACATGATGCACAAAGAGCAGCATTCTGATGTAGGGATAATGCTTGTACATGGAATTTATGTAAGGCACAATAACATTATACACACAGAGTCATATCTGCCATAATACTTGTCTGAGAAGGTGAATTTGTTCCATTAGGGAACAATTCAAGAAAAATACAAATTTTACATCTGCACAATTTTACATGAGAATCGCCAGGTGAATGTAGAAAACTGGTACCCTGATGAACCAAGCCATACAGGAATATACTAAGTGCAAAAACGCAGACACCTCAAACGTCTACCAGCGACGTTAGTTCACTGCATGTCCTTAGCGACATTCATCCACTCCTAATGTTAGAACTTTCGGTATAATTTCAGATACCCTCTCTTCACCATTTCACAATAACTCACAAGCTACAATCCTTCTGATACCCACTTCCAGAAGCACACCTCAAGTCTTTTTTCAATGCAAAACACCATACTTTTTGGAGTGTTTTTGCATTTCTTAACCATTTAACAAGAGCAAAATGGTGTTACTGTTTTTATGAGATTCCTATCTCTTCTTTTATGTGTCACAAACAAATGTATTTTACATTTACAATTTTTTTTACATTTACAAATTTACAAATTTTGCAAATAAATGTATCATGTTATAGCATAACAGACAGTAATTAGGATGTCTATGTCATCGGGCCTCCTGATGAAAAACAAGGTGGCTCGCATGGTGAGTTGGCCCGAGCAGAGTGCTGGCCTGCACGGAGAGCTGGTGCAGTGAGAAGTCACAACAAAAAGAGACACAGAAGAGAGACAATAGGAGACATGGCAGACTAAGGAGCTGAGGTGCTGCAAGAGATTCAGTGCCTATCTCCACTCTGGAAGGTCCCAGGATCGGTTCCTGGTGCCACCTAAAGAGAAGACAGACACAGAAGAACACACAGCAGACAGTGAGCTCCAAAACAATGAGGAGGGAGGGGGAGATATAAATAAATAAATAAATAAGTAAATAAATAAATAAGTAAATAAGTAAATAAATAGATCTCTAAAAAAAACAAAAAAAAGTTATTGATAGTTTTAACTCTTGAAAACTACTGAAGCTAATAAAAGTATTGAGTGGTTGGGTACATGATGTGGCCTTTCAAGAATTTAAACATCCACTATGAAATAAAGCCAAGTCCAGAAAACAGTCAAAAGGATGATCTGACCTCTAAAGATAGACTTGTGACAGTGGAGGACATATATCTATTTTGTCAGTAAAATCTGGAGTTGATAAGAAGAATTTTTTTCATTTGTACATTTTTTTAATCGACTATCTTTTAGAGCACTTTCAGATTTACAGAAAAATTGCACAGAAATTACTGAGAGTTCCCATGTACCTCTTCACCCCTCCCCCCACAGTTTTCCCTATTATTAACGTCTTGCATTAGTGTGGTACATTTATTACAATTGATGAGCCAATATTGATAAATTATTAACTAAAGTCCACAATTTACATTAGGATTCACTCTGTGTTGTACAGTTCTATGGGTTTTGACAAATGTATAATGACATGTTTCTATCACATCTATTTCTATAAACATCTGTGTATAGGATTTTGTGTGGGTATGTTTTCAACTCATTTGGGTAAGCACCTAAGAGCGTGATTGCTGGATTATATGGTAAACCTATATTCAGCTTTGTAAGAAACTACCCAACTGTCTTACAAAGTGGCTATTCCTCTTGCAATCCCACTACCTATTGCTCCACATCCTTACCAGCATTTGGTATTGTCAGGATTTGGGATTTTAGCCATTCTAAGGGTGCGTGGTGGTATCTCATTGTTGGAGAAGAAAGATTATTAGCTTTCATAGAGTAACTTTTTACCTACCTAGCTTTCAATTCTCCAAGTTCTCAAACGTGAGTATGCCTTGGAGTCACCTGAAAGTCTTGTCAAAACATGTTTCTGGGCCCTAGCCCCAGATTCAGATTCATTAAGTCTGGAATAGCATCCAAAAATTTGCATTCCCAGCAAGTTTCCAGCGCTGACCCAATTATTAGGCACAGTGACTACGGCCCACTTTCCTTTTAGGGGCCCATGAGCATTTTAGTTTTCCTTAAAATCAGAAGAAAAAAATATGATAATGATAAATATATAATAACAAATCCAACCTGGATTTTGTCTTTACATGAACATAGCCAAAAATAATAATTTTTATTTTTATTTTTTTGTTGAGGAAAGGGTAAATAAAGGCAAAAGTGCCCCAGCCCATGAAAATCATGACTTGGCCCTGGGTGCTGCAGCTGCTGCTGCTGTGGGAACCACTCCGAGAACATGGTTCTAAACTTACTCACCTTGTGGAATTTGTTAGTGTTCTGCTTTTGATTCTCAACCGTTTTGACACTATGCCATTTTTACTGAGAAACAAATATGTTTTAGGTCCTCTCTACAACACAAAGGAAGTCACCTGAACAACACGTTACTCTTAGCTCTTAAGAAGATGTGGCAAATGAAGAATGGTCCACGGTGTGTATCAGATTTGGCCGTTCTCTTCCTTGCTCAGATGAGAGTTGTGCTTCCATGATCACAAAGGGGTCAGTTTAAAAATTCCACCAGTGAAGAATTTAGATGATAAGAAATTACTTAATAACTCTGTGTGTTTATATGGAATCGTACGGTCCAAAAAGTACTTCCCCATGCAAGATCCATTTGTTTCACAACCGCCTCTTTGCTACGTGCTACATTGTATTGAGAAGCAATAGTATCATTTTTGGTAGTAATACAAATAAACAAAAATCACATCCACCACACAAATCAGCCAAAGGATAATCAGGAAACAAAACAGCCTGTTATTACATGGGGCAACTCTTGTTCTCTTTAACACTACAATTCTCCTCCTTCCAAAATAATTCTAGTAAGAACCTCCAAAATGCAGATGATAAAAAGAAAGTATTACATTGTGTCATAACACGTTAGGCATTCTCAATACTCTTCCCTACTTACTAGTCAGTGATGAGCCTCTTCATTATAACAAAATTAACAAATCAAACCTCTCATTGTATTTTTTAAAATTTATTTTGTACATTTAATAATTGAAAATATAAAGAATTAAAAACTAAAAAGTAAACACAGATGAATCAATATATACATTTCTCAATTAAATGTACTGGACACATATAAAATTTTTTTTGAATCAAACAATATGTTACACAATATATTTGGTGCATAGTAATGCATTCATACTGTATGAATGCCTTTTGTATCTGGCTTGCTTCACTCAACATAGTGTCCTCCAGGTTCATCCATGTTGTCATATGCTTCATTGTATTCTGATATTTAAAAAAATTACAGAATCATTTTGGAAAATATAGAACCTATATATGAAAAGAAGAAAATAAAAATAACCCTCCCTCAGAGATAACCATTGGTAATTTGAAAAATTATTTACAGATTTTTTTGATTGTCTCATATACAATATTTATAAAAATAAGTAATAGTTTATACTGCTTATAATTTTATTTAAAATCTTAACATATTACAAACATAATAAATAAATCATCTGGTTAAAGTTTCTGTCTGGTACTCAGAATGGAGTCTTTGTTCTTGTAAAACCAATTCCTTATTGTTGTAGATTTGTTTATTTTCTTGGTTACAAACAATGCTCCAATGAACATTTTTTTGCGTGTTTAAATATTTCTTAAATTCATACAAGTGGAATCACTAGGTAAAAGGCTTCTGACTCATATTTTAGGCTCCTTCAATTCACACTGAAGAGGAGGTACCATGTAGCAAAACTGATTCCATCACCCAGTATAAAAAGACCAGATAACTCCAGAGGTACGTTTAGCCATAATTGGAGTCTGGGGTAAAATACACTAAATGCAGTCTTGAATTAACAGAAATGAATGTGCCTGGGATGCTGTGGGGCAGGGTAGAGGAAACAAAGGAGGGAGCAGGGAACTTGGCCCATAGGCAATCTGCTCTTGACCTCTGCTCTCTGGCTCCACCCATACTCACCACCTCCTGAAGAGTCTACTTCTGGCCAGGGGAATCTCTGCCCTACAGCTGGAGAGGCAGTGATGGAGGGAAAAATTACAGAATCTTTAAATTTTTAAAAAATTTTGCCCTTTAAATTTTGTATCTTGGGCCAAAGCCCTGACCAGCTCATCCAAATTGCAACTGAGCAAATTCCTTAGGACTAAAGAGATTTATTGTTTCTGTCTTTACCTTGCGGTTCTGGAGAAGCAGAATAGCTCAGTTTCAATGTCAGACTCTAGAAGAGGTGCCCCAAGGTAGGATGATAAATAAGTTTCACGCTTAATGCCAGCGAATGGAAGTGGTTCCTAGGAGTGCTGTCTTGAGAAGGATCCTGAAGCTGCAACCAGACTATGTGGGGCAGAGGGCTGTGCCTGTTTGGTAATGTCTGCTCTGGAGACCGGCAATACAGCGGCACTAAATTCATAATTCCTTTTCTAAAACTTCTCTTTTCTTTTTCTTTTTTTTTTTTTTAAAGATTTATTTATTTTATTACATTTCTCCCCTTCCCCCCCGCTGCGGCGACTCGCCAAGAGTGGTCACTGCGCAGGCGTGGCTTTCCCCGCTTGTGGGCGGCTTCTGTGTCCGTTCACGGCCGGCTTTCAGTTCGCGGGTGGCTGGCTGTGCTCCATTCGCGGGCGACCTGCCCTGCCCATGGTGGCTTTTGCCCTGTCCGGGGCAGCTTTTTGCCCTGCCCACGGCAGCTCTGCCCGCTCATGGCGGCTTGCCATTCTCGAGGCGGTCTGCCTGCTAGGAGAGGTCCCCGGGAATCGAACCCGGGGCCTCCCATGTGGTATGCCGGTGCCCTATCCACTGGGCTATCGAGCCGGCCCCAAAACTTCTCTTTTCATTAATGCCTTATTATTGGTCACCAGAACAGCACCCTACTGATCTACCTACCATCTAGTCCTTGTACAGAGTATACCTTGACCTCAATTATAATGAAAGCAATCCACCTGGGCATGGCTGCATATTCTTTTTTTTTTCTTCAATATGTAAAAAGCACTTTATATGTGTGATTGCAGTTTTTTTTTATTTGTTACTTTTCTTTTTAAAGAAAGAAGGTGGCAAAGTATTGTCTATTAAAACATATTTCAGGTTCATGTTATGGGCATTTAATATCAATTGGAAAAAGAAATCTGTGGGAAAAGGGAAAACAGAGGGTTACACAGGAGAGAGACCAAAGGTGAGGGAGCTGCCAGTTGGAATGTGAAGAGGAGAGGAAAATGTACAGCCTGTGCTGCAGATGAAAATAGGGCCAGTAAATATGGCTGTGAGCTGAGGAAGAAAAGGGGGAAAAAGGAGGAAGGGAGGGGGAAAGAAGAGATAGTTCCCAGACTTCCCATAGTTCTTTGAAAAGACTAATTCTAGTAAAAATGAACACTGAGGGAATACAGACAGAAAGAAATCTCAACTTAGCCTAGTGAAATCAGGTGAGACAAACGTTGAGATGTCTCAGTGGTAGTCCAGAAGGACTTTAGTTGAATTTGGAATTTCATGTAGAATGAAGAATCTAACAATTATGTTGGCCAATTTCTTCTAACAACTTGCTTCAGGGCATCCTTTGTTTTCAATAAAGTTGATCATTTGTTTAAGGACAATGAATCACAATTGTGACATTTCATAATATTCTCGGATGCAAATTCCCTAAACACAATAGAAGTACATGCAAATCTGTTGTCAGAGACAGTAGTGTCTGGCAAGACATGGGATGAAAATAATTGGTGAGAGGCTATTATTATTATAGCGGGCATTTAAAATAGAACTGATCGTGTACAGTTAATAGTAGAGTTATGAAAATGTGCTTTCATTCATTGTCACAAATGTACCACACCAATGCAGGCTATTACTAATAGGTGGTATATGAGAATTCTGCATTTTATACAAGATTGTTCTGTGAACCCACAACTTCCCTAATTAAAAAAAAAATGGAACTGATAGTGCACTGAGGCCATTTTGATAAGTGTTTCCCTTAGAATAATCCTGCAATATCAATGTGCATTTTGACCCAAAATTTCTTGAGTCATTAACTGAAAATGCAGGTGCTGTTGGAAAGTTAGGTTAAATTTCTTAGCATGCACAAGCTAGACTTCTTTGTGATATTTTGCTTTCTGATTCATCTTTGATAAACCAACTGTTTTAAAATTTTTAAACACATCTATTTTAACATTCAAACAATACATCATTTTATAAAATAACTGAATACCTCTTCAAAATGAAGGGATATTCTCCATTCCCCAGGAGAAACTATTGCTAAAAGTTTGGTGAGCATCTTTCTGGGACTTTAAAAATCTACATATAAACAAATT
>PVKH010035922.1:0-11669 GCA_004027955.1 Chaetophractus vellerosus
CTCGTTGCATCATCTCATTGTGTTATCTTGTTGTATCAGCTCACTGCACCAGCCCGTTGCATCAGCTCGCTATCTCACTTGTCTTCTTTCAGAGGCACCAGGAAACAAACCGGGACCTCCCATGTGGTAGGCGGATGCCCAGCTGCTTGAGCCACATCCACTTCCCATTGCTTTTTAACTTAACAAGTTATCTTAGAGGTTTTCCAAGAAGTTAGCATATCTGGATCTACCTTTTATTTTTTTAACTTTACTTTTAATGGCTTCATAATATTTTACTATATAAGTGTGCTGTGATTTATATAACCAGACCTTAACTGATGGACATTTGGGTTCCAGTTTTTTTTTTAAAGATTTATTTTTTTATTTTCTGCTTTTTTTCCCACCCCCCCCACCCCCGCTGCGGTGACGTGCTGAGTCAGCTTCACTGGTGAGCAGTGGCCTTGCCCACTCGCGGGCGGTTTGCCCCGCTTGCGGGCGGCTCTGCTCTGCCCATGGTGGCTTTGCCCTGTCCATGGCGGCTTTTGCCTTCTCAAGCGGTCCGCCCACCCAGAGAGGCCCCGGGGACCGAACCCAGGGCCTCCCATGTGGTAAACCGGCGCCCTATCCATGGGCTAAACACACAGCCCCTGGTTTCCAGTTTTTTGTTATTACAAACTCATATGTCTTTGAACCGCTGTGCCTGCATTTCTTCAGGAGATGGATAAGTGGGTGGATGGTTGGGCCCACACTTTACTCCCAGCTCTGTCCATTTAGACTCAGTTTCTTAATTTATAAAGTAATGCTACCTATCTCAGAGAGTTGTAAGAATCATATATGGAGGCAAATATAAACATTTCTGAGAGGATACAAATGAAATTGTTAATCATTACCACTGGAGAGAGAGTATAGGAGGCTAGGAATCTAGGATGAAAAGGAGAGATTCAGTGTATACCTTTTTGTACTCTTTTGATTTTTTAAACCATGTACGTGTATTTTTAAGAATTTTTTTTAGGAGATACCGGGAATTGAACCTGGGACCTCATACATGCAAAGAAGGTGCTCAACCACGGAGCTACACCTGCTCTGTGTGCCTGTATTTTTAAAGTGTTTAACATCATGCCAGGAACATAGGAGATGCTCAGTTAGTGGTCACTGTAGTTGTTCATGTTGACTTTTTCCTACCCTCTGGTTCTTTCCCCCAAAATTGCACATTCCCTGACTTCACTCTGCCTGTTAAAGGAACTGGCATAGTCACTTTTGGTTTTTTCCTCTCCTGCACTACCCGTATCCACTTTCTCCTTCACTCCCTGTATCTACTTTCTTGCCAGGTTTCTACCTTAGAGTTTCCTTTTGAATCCATCCTTTTCTTTCTCACTCCCATCTTGCTAAATTCATTTTCACTCCAGCAGTATCTTTCAATTGAACATAAAACAACATTAGGGAAGTGGATGTGGCTCAAGCGATTGGACTTCTGCCTATCACATAGGAGGTCCCGGGTTCAGTTCCTGGTGCCTCCTGGAGAAGGTGAGCTGGTGCGGCAAGCCAACACAACAAGATGATGCAACAAAGAGACACAAAGGAAAGACAGTGAGAGATACAACAAAGGAGGGAGCTAAGGTGGCTCAAGCCATTGAGTGCCTCTCTCCCACATGGGACGCCCCAGATTCGTTTCCCGGTGCCTCCTAAAGAGAAGACAAGCAGGCACAGAAAGCAACACAGCAAATGGACAAAGAAAGCAGACAGCGACACTCCGGTGGGGGGGGGGGCGGATTACATAAATCTCTAAAAAAAAAACAACAACATTAATGCTGGGAAAATCTTTAGAAAATGTAAATTGAGTGTCCTATTATACTATAGGGCTATTCCAAATGGCTAGAAAATCCATGTTCATTAAATGTTTGAGGTGGAACAAATAATGTGTGTGCATGTATGTATTTCTGTTTTTCATTAAATGTCGGTAAAGTATAGGTACTTTTAAAGGAGTTGTGGTAATCGCAGTGTATTCTAAAAACCCAATTACAGTAATGTGGAGAACTAAGAAATTAGCTTAGTATATAAAAAATGGCTTTATAAGTGAAAAAATTGGAATCCACTAAGCTAATCCATGAAATACTTTAGTGGATCCACCACACTAGTCCGCTAAATGACTTCTTTATTTTATATAGGAGAAGTTGCCTAGAGAGGTAAAATAGCTTATTCAAGGCCACAGAATGAATTAATAGCTGACTTAGGAAGATAGCTCAAACTTCAGATATATTTTGGAGTCCCCACTGCTGTACTACATGAGCTCCTCAGTTACTTTATTCAAATTGTACTTTGTTATAGATATTTTCTCTTTCCAACTATATTGTAAATGCCTTGAGGACCAAGACCTTGCCTGGTATATCTGAACTCCATTAACATAGTAACTCTGGAAATGTCTTAAATATTGCCCCCAAATTGTTCTAGATTACAAGCATCCTGGATGTTACTGTTTTTCAGGTGGATTCCTTTGAAATGTGTTCTTGGGGACATTGAATTCCTAGTCATGTGTGGGTGCCTGTAATTCTTCCTCCGAGACCTAGATCTTCTCACCCACCCATGTGCACTGTCCCCACATGGCGCAGTCTGGGATTCCTTCCTGTTGCCAAGCTTCCTTACTGATACAAGACACAGTGCAGGTGCAGCTGGGGAGATTCAAAGGTGAAAAAGATGTGGTCCTTGCCCTTGAGAATCTTTCATTTTAACTGTTCTATCCATCATATTCGTTCCAGATTTTCCTAAAGCACCTCTCTGGTCATATTACCCTTCTTTTAAAAAAATTAAGAAGCTTCTTACTGCCTATCAAATAAGGTTCAAACTCCAGAATCTGGAATGTAAGGCTGTTTGTGATCTGACCCCTGTCCATCTTTATAGACTTGCCATACTGTTCCCTTGGGCCCTGTTTCATTAAACCATCCCTCTTGCCATTTTCTGAAAACAATGGGTGCTTTTCCACTTCAGTGCTTGTGCTAATGCTCTTCTCTTGGCCTGGAAAGGCCTGGAAAAATCATCTCCACTGTGTCCTCAGCAGCTGGGGCACAATTTGCCACTTTTCCCACGAAATAATGAATTCTTCAGACATTTATTGCACCCCTGCTGTGTGCTAGGGAGTTAGGGATTCAGAGCTTTTTCTGTTCTCTGAAAGCATTTTGACTTCTTTTTTGGTAGTTAACCAATTTCTGTTTTGTGTTATAGTTATTTGTATATATGTCTAAAATTTCTGCCAAATAGTAACCTCTGGAAGGTAAGGGAATGTCTTAATCAATTTGTTAAATCCAAAGAAAAACAAACTGAAATTAAAGGGGCTTGATTTCTCCTTTTATCCCCTCATTTGTTAGTGAATTGAAAAGTTCAGGGCTGGCTCTGCTTAGCATCTGTGACATTGTTTGAATAAACATGCAAAACTCTGAGTAAGACAAGATAGCTTTCACATTTGGTTTAACTGTACGCTACAGTGTATTAGATACCAGTGGCAGAGACCCTCCATCCACGGAACATTGGTAAGAACCAAATGCTGTTTAGTCATCCCTGTTTCGTTTATTTCATTTCTCTGCCAGTCCACTTTTTAAAAACTTCTCTCAGTAATTACTACCTTTTATTAATTACCTACTTTGACACAAGTACTTGAAAGACAGTATTTTATTTAATAAATCCTACTTTCATAGCCACATTATGAGGTAGGATATTTATACTCACTTTACAGATGAGTAAACTGAAGTGAAGACGTTAAGAACTCACCAAGGTCACACCATTCATGCCAGAGCTGGAATTCAGACTTCAGTCATCTGCCTGCAGAGCTTCTACTCTTAGTGCACTGTGTCTCTTCCCTTCACTGTTCAAGAAGAGGTCACAGGTCCTCACTTTCTCTTGAGCAGTCTCCAACCAACCTAACCACCTTTATTCCCCACTTCTCTTTGGCTTATATCATCTTATTGCCCAACATACTGCAGTACTTTCTGACCTTGATTTTTGTTACTCTTCACCAGGATTACCCTTCCTCCCTCTCTCCCAGATCGTACACTTGAAGGCCTACCTGAAACTCTTCTGTCTTGAAGATGACTTCTCCAACTGCTTCCACCCTTTTTAGTCTCTTCTGTTCTTGACCCTCTGGTAGTGCACATTGGATAAGTTTCAGTTCTTTGCGTGAATTAAGTGACTTTGTACTTGTGTGCAACACACAGATTTCTGTTAGTTTCATTTTTGACTCTTTTGCTTGCATATGCTAAAGTGATATTTACAAGTAATGGGACATATTTTCCAACATAGTGTGCATCCACTGAATATACTTGTGACAATGTGAAGTTTTTTTGTGAATCTCAGAAAAGATCATGTTGTTAAAACTAATCCATTCCTGTGGGCATGGGGTCTTTTGATTGCATTAAATTCAGTTAAAGGACCTTTGATTAGATCACTTGATTAGATCACCTTAGGGCTTTTGATTGGACTATGACAGTGAGGTGTGACCCAGGTTGGGTCTCTGCCCTCTTGCTGGGATCTTATATAAACTGAGAACTGAAAGCAGAAACACAGAGAAAGGAAGCCGCCATTTTGATCCTGCCACGTGAGAGAGGGGATTGCCTGCAATCACAGAAAGGCAAAGAAGCCCAAGAGGCTAGGCCCATGGAGCAGCTCAAAGCTGAAGAGAGGAGTCCTGCCATATGCTTGATCACCTATGGCTGAGCTCAGGGAGAAAGGAAATTGGAGAAGGCAGAGACCCAGATGGAGAGCCGCCAGCAGAAGCCCAGGAGCTGACCAGCAGCCAACCTTTTTGTGAGAAAGCATCTCTGCTTTGGATTTGGACATTTTTTCACAGCTTTGAAAGAGTAAGCTTTTTCCCTGATAAATTTCCCGTTATAAAAAGCCAACCTATTTCTGATATTTTTGCATAGGCAGCCTATGCAAGCCAAAACAGCACTGCTTCCATCTTTTTTTCCTCTTACAGTTCTTTTGTTGAAGAGACTGGGTTGTCTTGAAGACTTTTATACAGCATGGATTTGGCATATACCTCTTCAGAGTATAGTTTAACATATTCCTTTGTTCCCTGTAAATTGGTAGTTGGATCTAAAGCAGCAGTTCTCATATGTTGTCTTGGGACCCTTTATACTCTTAAAAATATTGAGGACCCTAAAGAGCTTATTAAAATTTCCTCTTTTGAAATTTAATAACCTTTTTGTATGTTAACATAAATACCATATTTTGTAATTATTTTACAGAGCAAAAAGTATTTAGTGAAAAGATTTATTTTTTTTTTTACCCAGAACTCTTTATTTAATGTCTTAATAGAAGACAGCTGGCATTCATTCTGTTGCACTATTATGTGTCATGTAGCTTCTGGAAAACACTGTATTATTGTGAGAGAATGTGAGTGAAAAAGGAAAGCAAGATCTTAATGCTGTTTTGAAAATAGTTTTGACTTCTTAGATCTCCTTGTAGAACTACTGATCTAGTTTGATTTTTTTTTTCTCCAAGACTTGAAAATACAAGAACCGGATAAGATTCAGATTCTAATTTCCCCTCATAATACAAATAAGCTAAAGTTGGCCTCTGTGCAGTGGTCCTTTGTGTTATTTATTCTTCACAGCAGACTGAGTCCCTTAGAAAAACCTGCCTGCACCAAACTCAAATTCCTGCATCTTTAATTGTTTTAAAAACAGCTCAGATAAGCCATTTTAGCCATCATAGTTAACCTGCTTTGCATACCCCTTGAAACTAGCCAACATGTGATCTCTGCTAATAAGCTAAAACCTTGCACTTATAAGCCTCATTTTGCTTCAGCCCCTTGGAACTCTCTGGCCCAGAGGCTCTGCTTCAGGCTGATTCTGTGCCATCACTTAGACATGTAAATACCCCTTGCATTCCTTTCTTCCCTCCCCCTGGGGAGTTTTCCTCTTGCCCTGCTTCCTTCGTGGCTTCCTCTGGTTGGCCACCTCTGGAAAGTTTCTTGCCATGAGGGCCTGCCCCTCGCACTACAAACTTCTCAAAGTATCTCCCACCCCTGTAATAGTTGTGTGTTACTGCCAGCTTCCTGTTCAACTTTGAAATCCTCTAATTCAAACTCGCTTCACCCCCAAGACTACATGCAACATGGTGTTTGGATTCTTCCATCAGCAGGTGCATCATGCCTGGTTGTGTCTCTTTTTATGCTGTCACAGTTCCTTCACCTCTTCTGTTGTAACACAAAAGCAGCCATAGACAATGTGTAAATGAGTGAGCAGGTTGGTGTTTCGATAAAATTTTACTTATGGACACTGAAATTTGAATTCCATATAATTTTTACAAGGCACAAAATATTACTACTAGTTTGGGTTTTTTTTCCCTCCAAGACTTGAAAATGTAAGAACCAGGGGAAGAAGGAGTAGAAGTGTATTTTCATATTCCTCCCTATTCCTCCTGTAATTTTAGTACAGCTAATAATTGCTGGACAATATATATAAAGAATACATAAGAAGACTCTGAAAAGTGAAGGAAAATGCAGCCTGGCTGAGGACTAGGGGACCTGATGAACAGTGGGGTGATGAGCAGATTTTCTTTTTACCTCCTATAGCTCAGTCTTGGAGCTGAAGATTGTGGCAATGTAGAAATACGAAGAGGTGAAGACAGAAAAATCCAATGAAAGCCTACTCTCTCTAGCCAAAGGAGTAAGGAACAGGACGGTCAACCAAGACAGAAAACTTTTAGACAATAACCGCTCTACTCCAGCCAAACACCACAGACAAAACCGTGGCCCCACTCCCACCCATGCCAGCAAAGTCCAAGTGGGGTGCCTAGAACTCCAGCCTCACCAGGCTGTAACAAGATGCCCTAACACCCCTATTGGGGTGGTGTCAAAGACAAATAGGGAGCAAGACTTTTATCCCCTCTGGTAATGAGTTTCCCCAATCCCACCAGTGTCAGAGAAGACCTTCCCTTCTTGCTCAGCCCAGATAAATATTGCACATCCCTTCCTCTCCAGGCCCCTAATATTCAGTAACTCTTATAGTATAAAACATGTCACATATGTAAATGAGGTTATTTTCTTGTATCTTCCTTTAGACTCTGAATTCCTTCAGGGAAATGATTCTACCCCATTCACCTGTTTTCCAAGATCAAGCAACAATGCTGGCACATATTAGGTAAAATAAACAGATGTTATACGGGAAAAATAATAATCTTGTTTTCACATTAAGAATTAGGGAGTTGAAAATTTAACTTCTCAGGGTACAAAGCTGGCAGAGGAGCTGGAGTTCGAAGTCTTGTAAGCTGACTCCAGGGAGAATGGTTTTTCCACGTGGGGTGCCTGACCCTTTATGGAGCAAGTCAAACCTTTACCAGTTCCACTCACTGAAATCAAAAGAGCCACGTTTTCACTGATCTCAGCTGTTCAGATGCTACAGATGGGAGGCAGCACAGAGGCTAAGAGCATTGATGGGAGCTGACCTGCCTGTGCTCAAATCCCAGCTCCTTGTGTGTAAAATGAAGATAGTAGGACTCAACTTCTGTTACCTTTAGTACAAAACAAATCTTGAGGGTTCAACAAGTTGTTATGTGTAAAACACTTAGAACAGTGCTCAGCATGTTAAGTGTTCTTTGTGTTTGCTATTATTTTATTCCTTAATCTTAAAATATAACAACTGTTCTTAGCTCACAGGCCCTACAAAAACAGGCAGCAGGCCAGTTTAGCCTGTGACCGTATTTTGTTGAATTGCCTTCTAGATCATTAATTCATTAGGGATTACAAAATGGCAATATAGCACATCTGTCCTTTCTTAGCTAGAATGCCTGTAAGAAGAGACGCTTCCGGGCCGGCTGTCTAGCCCAGTTGGTAGGGTGCCGGTTTACCACATGGGAGGCCCCGGGTTCGGTCCCGGGCCTCCTCGAACAGGTGGACCGCCTCGAGAAGGCAAGCCAACACAGACGGGGCACACTGCTACGGGCGGGGCACGCTGGCGCAGGCAAAGGCAAGCCCCCACGAGCAGGCAGGCCGCTGCACCGGTAAGCTGACTCGGCAGGTCCCCCCAGTAGGGGAGACAAGCAGACACAGAGGAACGCAGAGAAAAATGAACACAGCAAGAACAAGCAAAAAGGGGGGGATGTATAATAAATAAAAAAATAATAAATCTTTAAAAAAAAAGAGAGAGAGACGCTTCCTCCCCATTGACTGTTTGGTAAAGCATTAGTACTTTACAGATTACAAATAAGTTTTACGTTTTTTATCATATAATCCTATCTAGCCTCCTACTCAACAATGTGTGTTGTCTTACCATATATAACTTTTATAGACCTGTGCTCCAAAAAGTACATGGTCTTTGGTACCTGGATAATACTTTACGTTTGAATGCTTTAAAGTTTGCAGCATACTTCAGTTGGAATCAAGGTTCTACATTTTCTAACTTAGACCAGTGCTTTTTTCCTCTAGTTCTCAGCCTGCCTCCCTACTCTGTAGAGTAGATGTTGCTCTTGTATTATGAGCCCCTTCAGTTATGGTGGCATCTGCTGTTTCCTGGAAACCCTACAGAATAATGGATAACTTCCTGCTCACATGTCATGCTCCCTCTTCATTGGCGGATTGCCAGGCCATCGAAGAATGTAGTCAATGCTTGTGTAATTTATAGCTGAACCAGTGGAACTTAACTTTGCATTTCTTAGCAAACTTGTGTCTAATTTGAGTGGCTCTTTTTTTAGGAAGCAGTACAAATAGTTCCATGTTAAATATCATACAGAGTTTTGAAATGCGATTCATTGACAGATGTGAAAGGAGCATAATCTCTAAACAGGAAAGGAAGATGGTTATGGAGACTTTTAAGAATGGAAAATAAAGCTTTCCTTAATGATGTTTGTGTTTGAATAATAACTTTCTCCTTTTCATTAGTTGCCTTCCTGCCTGTAATTGTGTCTGTGACTGAGAAAATGAAAAGGCTGAATTATACATAAAAAAGAACAGTAGGGGAGTGGGTGTAGCTAAGTTGGTTGAGTGTCTCTTTCCCGTGTATGAGGTCCCAGGATCAATCCCTGGTGCCTCCTTAAAAAAAAAAAAAAAAAAAGCCAGTGGGCTCCATTAGGTAGAGTCATGCTTTGAAGTTAAATTTAATATAAATTTTGAGTAAAGTTTTCCCCTTCCTCTTTGGATTACAGGGTAGCAGTTAGAGTTTCTGACTTCACAGGATTGATGTACTTCCACATTTAATGATAGTGCATTTGAACTTTAAGTTTCTAGGAAATAGGCCAAGTCATATTCCAGGGTATTGAGTTTCTAGGCAAGACTTCTTTGGGGATTGTCAGTGTTCTACATTTTATCACCAAAAGACAGTGTAGGGCAGAGGTGGAATTTCGTGAGCTTGAAGATTTCCTTCTTTCTTAAACCCTTAGAATGTGATGGGAGAGACTGCCCAGTGCAGATTAGCTTGCCAGTGCTGCCTTGAAGTGCTGAAGTCTTCCCTAGCATTTCTCTCTCTCAGTTCCAGACTCACTGAGGTAAATGCGAAAACAGATGAAAACGACTGTGCTTTCCCATAATTAGCCAGAAGGGACCTTTGGCATTTTGACTTATCCCTTCTATCTAGATTAGATTAACTCTTAGAAGTTAAAGCATGTGATTGTAGGTTAAATTTTAACTGGTTCTTCGGGGATTGGGTTGAATGTCCATGTCTGTTTTTTTAATGAGAAATTTTAGTACAAAACAAATCTTCATTCACTACTCTCAAATTTTCCCATTTAGAGAAAGTGTAGGGATGTCTAAATTCACAGATTAAGGTCCCTGCCTGCATTAGAATATTGTGGTTCTCTGAGCTATAATGAATTGCTGTCACAATAGTTCCTTTTGGGGGGGCTACAATGTAGACTTTGTGACAGTAAAGTATGTTTTAGGGAATATGCAATAGTCTTTATTAGAATCTTGCAATGGAGTCATTCATCTACCAATTGCGCAGCCTGTTGTTTCAGGAATGTGGGTAGTAGTATTTTTATAATAGCCATGAAACCTTTGTAAACATGACTAGAGACTAGTTTTCTCTTTTTAAAAAATGAGACCAAGAAAGTAAGGTCTTTGTGACTAGCCCTATGGCCTCTGGAATGTTAGGTTAGCACTTGGCCCATTTCACATGATTGAATAAGCTTACAGGATTGAAGATAGTGATGAGAAGATGTATTTAAAAATTTTAAAGGATGTATGCACATGACACTATATTATTGGGTTTATAAGCTAGACCAGAATAAAGCGATATAACTTTAACTTAGACTTTGAGGTGGGGCAGGGCTAATTTCTGAACTAATTTAATGGTGTTTCTGAACTTAATCGGCTTTTCTTTTTTGCTGGTTAACCCACTGCAGGAAATAAGAGCATTTTGTCTTTTGGACATTTGCCAGATGTGTGCAAAACATGAAACATCTGCAGATGCCTGTTTAAGGCAGTTTCTTTATATTTTGTAATGGAATGTTTTACCACGAGTACGTGTGTGTTATATATGCATATGAAAGCTACTTTATTTTAGACCTTGAGTTTTCCAGTACTTGTTAGGCGTTTTCCCCTTTAGGAGTATAACTGATGATGACAAAGAATGCTGGTGAAGTGTAGAAAGTTATGCTTAATTTTAACGCTTAGCTCTCATCTAAATTTTTTTTTGTTGTTGTTGTTACATATCCCCCCCTTTCTGCTTGCTCTTGCTGTGTTCATTTCTCTGTGTTCTTCTGTGTCTGCTCTGTCTCCCCCCGTTGTAGCGACGCACCAAGTCAGGTCATCGCGCAGGTGGCTCTGCTCCGCTCGTGGGTGACTTGCTCTGCCCCGCCCTCGGTGGCTTGCCCTTCTCAAGGCGGTCTGCCCGCTTTGGAGAGGTGCCCGGGAACCGAACCTGGGGCCTCCCATGTGGTGAACCGGCGCCCTATCCACTGGGCTACAGCTGGCCTCCTCTCATCTAAATTTGACAGAAGACAAGAATATTCCACTGATTCCTCAGAATTTTGGAGGTCTGTTTTTTTTTGTTTGTTTGTCCGTCCCCTGCCCCGCCCCTGTTCCTCGCCCCCAGGGTATCCTAAGATTAGACTTAAAAAAGAATTTTTTCCAAGCTTGAACCCTTTGATTTTAAAAGGAAAACAGAATCCACGCCTCTTTCTTTTCCTATGCTTGGTCATTTGGAATGCTTTCCATGAAGGAAGTTGCTGGAATGTGAAGCTGTAGTAAACGAGTGATTTAGAGGGTCGTGGGAACCCCAGGGATCCAGAGCTTGGAAGCTTTTTAAAATTGAGTTTTCTTTAGCTCAGCCAGGATCACGCATGCTTTCCAGGAGAAAGCCTCTTGCTAGAGAGAACATCTGGCTATCTGGGAGATTAGCTGAGCAACTGAGATGAAAGTCAAAATATGCTATTGAATTTTTTAGGTACTGTCTTAGTCAGCCAAAGGGGTGCCTTTGAGGGGCCGGCTGTAGCCCAATTGGTAGGGTGCCGGTTTGCCACGTGGAGGGGCCCTGGGTTCAGTTCCCGGGGCCCCCTTGAGCGGGCAGACCGCCTTGAGAGGGCAAGGCACCGTGGCAGGACAAGTCCTGCGTGGGCAGGGCAAAAAGCCACCATGGGCAGAGCAAGCCCCCCGCAAGCGGGGCAGGCTGCCGCACGGTGAGCTCACTTGGCGGGTCGCCGCAGCAGGGGGGGTGGGGGGAGGAGACAAGCAGACACAGAAGAATGCAAAAATGAACACAGCAAGA
>PVKH010035923.1:0-11668 GCA_004027955.1 Chaetophractus vellerosus
CATTGCCATGTTTCATTGTGAGTATGTTCAAGTTTATATACCTCCTCTTTGAGCCGCTCACCCTGAGCTTCCTTCTATAAAAGCACTTAACAAACAGGTCTTATATATAACCGTAGGTTCACATTTCTCTTACCCTAGGAAGACTTTGAACTTCGTAAGTACAGAGCACAGGTTTTATTCATATGTGTTTTCTTGTCCAAGCATAGTACCTGGCAGGTACTAAGTAATCAATAAGTGTGTGTTGAATGAATAACTAGTGAATGAAGGGGGACTATAAACTTGAACTGAGAAACACAGGGTACCATAGTCACAGATTCTAGGCAACAATCTCAGAAAGATATATTATATCAATAACTTTTACTTAGTGAATATCGAAGGCCAAGATTTCGTCATGTTTCTGAGATATACTGATTTTTCTTTTTTAACTTCTATGGTGAACTCTCTGAGCATGTGACTTCATTTTGTTAGTATTTGGTTGCTTTGAGCAGTGCTAGTATAAATATAAGCCACTTTGTGCTTATATTAATAAAATTGCTTGTAAAAGAGCAATTTTCACAGAAATCACGCATAATAAATTACAAATGTAATTTTAACAGTAAATATTTTAATAGTTGGAAAGAGGGAAACAGTTACTAACAACAAATTCAACACAGATGTCAGCCAACAGTTATGCTCAAGCTAATGGATCAGAGAAGACATGGCAAACAAATAATTGCCTTATGAAGAATGTCTGTGAGCATGAAGGTACATGCAGTCATTACTGAAAAACAAATCTGGCTGAAGAACAAATGGAGGATAAGAATGAGATTGTCAAGCACATCCCAAGAGTTGTTTAGTTGGTACCAAGATTGTGGGACAGAGGCATATTCCACAATAAGCACATAGACTTGGCCCCCCCAGACACTGATGAATAAAGTTGTTTTTTTTTAAAGAAAATAAGAGGCTTGAGCAAGCCTGTTTTTCTACACATGAGCAAATGCCAACAAACAACAAGTGAGAAAAATGAAGTTTTATAAGATCATCCTATTTATATTAGGGCATCTGCTACTTCATTAGCTATGACTAAAGATTGCTACTTTGGATTTTATGTTAAGGTCTAATTACCTATGAAGACTGTGTAAGTGTGGTTGGGAGAGAGAAAGAAAGGATATTTGAGCATCTGCTTTGTAATTGCCCTAAATTTTGAAAGTATTATATTTGCTATATTTTTTATTTGCCAGTCAATAAATTTGTCTACCCTTCCCTGATGTGAAGAATGAACCTTAAATGTTCAAATAAGACTACATATTCACTTCACTTTGGCAGCATGTGATTATGACTTAACAGACATGAGAAAATGCTTTTTCCTTTCTCTCTACCTTTATAACCACTGATTTCCTTGTTTAAGTTAATACAATCATGACTGAAATATGACAATATGCATAAATTGGAAACGTGTTATCCAAAGAAAGTAATGACTAGATGTTTAAAAACATAATAGGAATGACTGAATATTTTGTTTTTTATGTAGCTATTTTGGGACTTTACTAAAAGCCAAGGCCAAGGGTACGGATAAGAGAAGCTGTGCCTAAGCTTTCTGCATTGAAGTAACACCTTGAAGAGAATGCTGACCAAGATCAACATGTCCAAACTGGGGTATGCAATTCAGTGCATCACAGCAGGTTTTCAGTATTTCTGGAGAAGAACAAAATAAAAAAGGAACATTTTTTTCTATGCCTATTTTGCTTGATTTATTTCTGTGAATATAAAGAAACATATAATTGAAACTAGCACGAAACAACCTCAAAGAAGCAAAATAGCCTAACTTAATCTAAATAATCTCATCAGATATTAATAATTTATTTACATTTCTGCTACTAGTAATTCTTCTTTTTTAAAAATTGGAAACATTCACAGAGCTTTTTGTGGCAAAAGTGTCTCAGAATAAAATTTTTATCTTTTATCTGACTTGTCTTTGATGTCTATGGGAGACAAATATTTTCTGCAATACAGATGAGCCTACATTTGCATTTATTTCTCAGGTAGGGGTGTCTTTGGCTTACTGGAACAGTTTAGGTTCCATTTCCTTTCACAGAATTATTACCAGTGCTGCATCTTTAAGGGAAGTTTGCTGAAGTGTCTTTATTAGAATGGGATGCTGCAGATCTTTGGGCCTTTGATCTTTTCTATTTTACGCCATGTTTTCCCATCATACAGAGAGTACGGCCTGAGCTGCAGTACGTGAACCCTCCAATAAATGCAGTCTGTGCAGCTTCATTTGAAATACAAATGTATCATGTTAATAAGCTTAACTTTCCAGTAACCCAGCTTCATTTAAATCAATCCCTCTGGGAATGTACATTATACTGCTTTGGGCAGACTGCAAATTTGAAAAAGTCATAACTTTATAAAAGTTACAAACATTTTGTTTTGTATTAAGTCTATTTTAAATACAGTAGTTTAAATACTTATCAAAACAACTAATTTTTCTATGAATAAAAATGAGTGAATTACTAAATGGACAGTTTAAGGAGCAATAATTGAATCATTTTATACCTTTTTATTAAATCCAGATCATTACTGAATCTGTCTTTAAAATTAAAATGCAGGTTACATAGAGGAAAGAAATTTTCCATTTATACCTAAATTTTTGACAAGTGTTTGTTGTCAGCTTCTGATGTATAGATAGACATGGTAATGTACATGTATATTATAGATTCAGGAAGTACATACAATTAATGTGGAGATTTTCATTAGAAAAAGGTTAAAGTTTAAAACATTGAGGCTAAGGGTATTAAACAGATTGTGCCAAGGAGTTAATTGATTAAATGTGTGAACCATCTCCCTAAAAAATGCTCAAGCCAATATTTTGCACACAATTTTATAGATCTATAGACTGTCTACTGCCCCTCCATGGACTTTTGAAGTTTCACCATGTATATAACTATTAGTGAATCTTTTTGACCATGACTATCTCAGAATAGTGAGATTGGATGTGCAAAAGATGAATTTCTATTTCTTTCTTTACATAAGCAAGGTTCTCTACTTATCAAATTTCAAGTAAGCAAAGAAATCAAGAGAACTGAATCTAGTCAACTTGTATAGTCAGACTATTTTAGCAATTACTGTATAATTTTAATTTTATATTTATGAAGAAATCATATTTTAAGCAGACCTTCAAAACCTAATCATTTTATAACTTGGGGAGCATATGTAAATTGTTGGGGAAATATAAAAACAAAATATTCTACCAAACCGAGAAACCTCTCCGCAAAGGTAGAAGAGAATGAAAAACAGTTTTATTAGTGAATAAGCATTACCAGAGTGAGATACATCACAGGCAATCCTCAAAGGGATTGTAAAGACAGAAAGAGAGCTCATCCTTTTTAGGTGGGTAAGTGGATACAATCCATTAAATACACAGTCTCAAGATATTCCTCATCTTTATGGACAGGAGGTAGGTTCACAAATTGGAGCCAAGTTTCCCCTGGGAGTTATGCTATTTTCTTCCCAGGAAACTGGGTTATAAAGGTGATACTTTCCTTGATTACATTTCAAAAGGATGAAGACAGAACTTACAAGTACAGGTTTTCTAAAGTAAATACTAAGAGATAGAGGGAGGAGAAAGTTTCTTCCCTTATGCTCAAAAGGGAGAATTAAGCTTTATTTATTTTTAAATTTGGTTTTGTCCAAATTTTGTATCAAAATTGAATCATAGCTAGTTTTATTTTGGCTTTCATGCAGTTTCCTAAATTTTCTATTTCAAATCACTATTATATAACTAAAATAAACCTAGATGTTTTTACATATCATTCAGTTTAAAGAATGAAAAAATTTCCGAATTTTTTCACTTATGCCCAATAAACCATGATAAATATCTCTTATGATTTTCTGATTAATTAATTTAGGCCAGGATTTATGCCAATTCTCTATCTAAATGTTTAGTTATTTTAATGTACTGACTTGAAACTTATCATAAAAGTGTTTGGCTAAAAATAGCCTTAGAAATTGGACAAGAAATACAGTTGTAATTAGTCATTTTACTAATTGCTTTAATATTTTATATTTGTCCCTAATGTGAATGATAAGGATTTCTTAAATAATTCATTAGGGGTAAGAGATATTGAAGCTGGGGAAGTGTTGGATTCCTCTAGGTTCTTGGCTATGTTGCATAAAAGAATTTAACAACATGCCAGTTTAGTTAGGCTAGTAAAAAGAATTTATTGGGAAATGGGGGAAAGAACGGTACTTGCTGAAAAATAGGAGAAAAGGATGGAAATAAGCACCGAGATTTGATGCGGGCTTCTCTAGGCAAAAAGAGTGAGCTCTGGCTTGTGTGGTCACCTTTTAAACTATTAATTATTCCTCCCCTTGCTAATTCTAAGGGGAGGGACTCCAGCTGTTATTGGCTACCCCACCAATGGTTGGGACCAATGGTGAGGACTTTTTTGAATATCCGGGGCCAAGGGGGTGTCCTAGGACCTCAAGGTCAGGGTCAAGGTCTTGGTGGGGGCTCATGGCCATGTTGTCTGTCAGCCATGTTGTGGCTTGTCTTTTCCTCGTTTCCCTGTACTAACCTGCCTCAACTCCCCCCTCAGAGAGTTCATGCCCTTATTCTTAAGGAGATGCTGAGATGGGATGGTCATTCTTCTGTAATTACTTCCTGCTGCTTAGGGCACTAGTCCCTGCCTGACAGGGCATACATCTCTCTGGTTACTCTATTAGGGTGAGGAAAGATGGGTCTGACACTGTTCTTGGAACTGGATGAAATCCCTGTATGACTAATAAGGCACTGATTCTGTAAGAAATAAACTTAGTTAGAATTTTGAAGATACATGGCCCCACTGAAAGGATGAAGAAGATGGTGTAAGTGGGCCCAAAAAGGGACCAGCTATGACATATTGGACCACGAGAGTGAGAATGGCCAGGTGCCTTCAGAGGCTGCATCCTCCCAAAGTTGATGGGAAACAGCATTCTTCCTTGAGTTCTTTTGTTCTGTTGGTTAACTATAGGGTGAGATAGTGGTAGACCTGCTAGGTTTGAGTATAAACTGCCAACCCCATACATACAGCAGTAGTTATGCTTAGGACAGCTAGGAGAGGTATGGAGAGGCACTTCCCTAGACATAAACTTACAAAGACAGTGTAGGCAACAAGACAAGCATATGACAAACAAAATACAGTGCTTAAGAGAGCCATTCCTTTATCATATAGGCACATTCATTAACTACTTAGAAAATGAATTAAGCCTACCAGGACTTTTAACATGTTCAATATCTCTTTGCCTATGATCTAGTATAGAAAAGGTATCATCATAATCATCAGGTATATATCTAGAATAGGAGAGATATAGGTATAGTACTTAATACTAATCAATGCCCAAGTTCCTCTTTGAGCTGCAATGAATAGATATAAGCTCCAGGTTTGATATTACCATCCCAATGTATGAAGATGGACACTGAGCAAATAGGCAGACACAGAGAGTTAGACACAAAAACACAACTCATGGATGTTACTTATATTTGCATTCTTTTACAAAATAAGTTTAACTGTAAAATAACATAAGATTTCTTTGGAGGCTATTTCTAATTACTCTAATTTGCACTGTGATGGTGCAGTTTTGCACAAGAATTTCATTCCTTTTAATTATTGGCCTATAACCAAATTGTCCCCAATGTTTTAAAATACCATTTACAACATTTTACTTTACTTCAGAGCTTTGCTTATATCCCATTTTGACTTTGGCAGACCTTTGATGAAAAACACTAATTCCAGTATATACTCACTGAGGTCATTGAAGCCTCAGGGAAACTGGTTTCTCTCATGAATTGCTGCTTTAGGAACCTCAAAAGTCAAGGTGGGAGACCTCCCCCATTCCCCAGTCCTCAGAGATAACAGGACTCTGGCAGCCACTGGGCTGGAAGAGTGGACGTTCAACCTTAAGGGTAGAGAATTCCACCAGACTGCAACTTAGTCCACACTTGGAGCCATGAGAGAAAGCAGGGTTATTGGCACCAGGGGAAAGATAGGAGACAGGGTATCTCAAGTTTGCTTTCCCCTGAGCCATAGGGGGCAGAAGTTGTAATGAAATAACCATAAGCAAAGGCAAGGGGTGATGCTAGACCTGAAGTAACCATAAATAAAGGCAAACTCAGTTTCTAATTATCATCACAGTCTAGCATAAGCAAGGGTGTGGTTAGACCTGAAGTAACCATAAACATTGATAAATTATTCTAGGATTACACTTACATTAGTAGGTGTAGGCTACATCTACCCAGCTATAGCAATTTCAGATATTATCCTTCTGCTGTTTTACAATATTAAGGCATCTATATAATGATCTTAACTCTTAGTTACAGTTTCTAGTAAATTTCCATTTAAAAACAATTTGGGCACTTCCATTTATTAACTAAGCAACTAAAACAATTTTATTATTAACAACTGTGCAAAGTTTTTCTGCTTTTTCAGTGGCTTTATTAATTGCACTTGTGAATTATACATCAAATTCAATTGCAAGATAGTATTGACATTTAAAGACTCATTTTTAGGTTACCATTCACTGATACCCAATTTGTAACAGGCGAATCTCAAATATGACTTACAAGTTCCTAGGCATGAGCAGACTAACAAAATTAAAGCAAGCACAGATTAAAACAGAAGAGAGAATTTTACACACTTAGCTTAGCTTTGGGAAGACTTGACTTTAGAATCACCTAGACACAATGCTCCCAGTTTCTGTCCTTGGTAGAAACTTCATGCAGGACCTTCCAGTTTAGTTCCTCCAGGAAAATCCCTGGGTAGCAGCTCAGTACAGAGCTAAGGGGACCAGAGAAGCCCTACCCCTGAGAATAAGCAAATTGGGCTGCATCTCATTAGTTACCTACTGCAAGGGGTAAAACCCTGCAAGCCTTTTTCACTGGAAGGATTGGAGTGTTACAAGGAAATAGGCAGGGAGATAGGAAAGCCAGGAACCTTTTAATCATAATTGATGGCACATGAGGCGGTTCCTTATTGTACAAGGGAGAATTTTATCTTTTTAAATTGTTTGCTTTTATATCAAATTCACTATTTTTTTGTAGTCACATAAAGCTTTTCATAGGAAGAGTTTATACTTAGTTGTATTTATAGATATATTTACATTATAGCAAAATATTTTTAAGTCAATGTTGGAGCCAAGATAAATTTCCCTTTAAAATATACCTATGTGTTACCCAATTTTGAGAAACACTTTTATTAATACTTATTTTTCTTTTACTAATAAACTTACAGAAGTTTCATTTATAGATATGTTATCATAGGCAAATAATCAGAGTCTCTTTCAGAGGTGAAGATAAATATCTCATATCACAGTCATCTGTTAGTAAGTGAATAAACAGAAAATAAATTTTCCTTGCATTTTGGTTTTATTGGTCTATGTAAAATTTAGGTAGCTTAAAAACAATGTTAATGATGCCTCCAGTGAAAATGGTGTATGCAAATGTGGCATGAATATTTGCCCCGTTCAGTTTGGGCTGTTGGGGAGAGAAGGGAAGTGGGTGGTCACTAAATATAATAATGCATTGAAAACCTGCCTTGGGATTTAATTACTATTAGCAAAAGAGATATTGTTTTCTTTACAAGGTATCAACTCTGAAAGACGAGAACTGAAAACACCATCCCTAAGTATAGGGTCATGACCATTTCTCATGGAAGACACAAGGAACATATGGTTTTAATTTTCCTTGGCTTCAAGAGGCAGTGGGATGGAACTGTGACTTTGGGGAGAGAATCAAGAGGTAGAAAAGGAAGGGAGCTGGGAAATGACTAAACTGAGGATGACTGTATGGATTGAAAGGTGATTTTAAAGGAGTAATAGGGAAATTTTCTGGACTCTGTGTATGCCTGTACTTGGCTATAAGTAAACAGGTAGAGGAACAGAGACTAAAATAAAATAAAGAGCCAAAGATTACAACTGATGATTAAGAAATAACAAATAATTATAGTTACTAAATCATACATATATACCTTTTTACTTCCAGTATATCTGAAATTGTTGAAAGTGGCTAGACCAACCTCACCTTTTGTATACGGTCAATTCGTAAGAAGAACCTTGTGGTGGCCGACTTCTTTTCTTTATCCCATCTCCAGATGCCTTGATTTTCTGATACTGATTGCTTTGTGATTGTAATAAGCTTGCCCAATTTTGTACCCACTTCCCCATCCTGCTTACCTCTTAATGTTTATTAACAAAGGACCCTGTGCCAGCTCCACCTCAATTACTCATTAGTATAAACTTCTAATCCTGATATTATGAAATATTAGGATTACTTCAGTTTGGAGAGGCAAGTTTTAGGTGACTGTTCTCCTTTGCTTGTGCAAACAAATAAGTTCTTTCTTTTTGAAACCCTGGTGTCTTAGGAATTTGTCTTTAAAGTGCATCAGGAGGAAGGAACCCACTTTTGCTTGGGTATCAAAATGACTCCAAATGGGTTTAGATCTTCTACTTTACCAAGCAAAGTAGTGCAATGATTGGTTATACCTCTAAAATGTCAGATATTTTTCCTGAAAGCAAGATATCAGGAAGAATTAGAGGGTGAGGGAAAGGAAGGTAAGGAAAACAATTGAAAAATAAAATCACAATCAAAATCAGTAGTAGCAGTTAGAGTAACAAAAGCAAAGTCAATCTGAATGCACAACAGTAGGAGTGAGCAGTTGATGCTGTTTGGGTTGACGAATAAAGCCTGGAGAGAAGTTATAGAAGGTAGGATCTTCAGTAGGGCTGGGAGGAAGTAAGGGGAGGAAGCAAACAAGGGACGTAAACACAAAAAAAGTCCCCTTAAGCAGTGAGTCCATCACTAAAGTTTGTGTCAGATGGACAAATAACCATCTGTTTGGGGTTCAATACCTTGCTCTTGATATAAGTTGAAGGCATGTTTAGGATAAGTTTTTAAATTCTTGGACTACCCTCAGCTCTAAATATAAATAAATATGTTTAATTGAATTTATAATTATGTGTAGGTATACAAACATTATTTAAACAAGTTCTTTGAGAAATCTGCACCACAAAGAATTGAGAAAACCAAGTGAGCTACCTCTTTTATTGACAGGGTATAAATACATTTCTTTTTAAGGTGAAAGTCTCAGTCTCACCTGAATCTCAGAAATACCCCTACTCCTGAAAGGCAAGAGGAAGGAAAATTGTTTTCCTACAAAGTTGAGCCCATGAAAAGGGGCAACCTGACAGAAGTGTTGGCCTAAGAGGAACACAGCCACTACCAAAAACATGACCTGACAAATGGGAGGGATGGTGGAGAAGGTTTACTACCACAAACTGCTCCACAAACTCCTTAAGCTCCTACAGTTACCTTCCATTAATCAGTTCTAAAGGGAAGCTAGATAGCCAGGATGTTTGGAGTTACAGTCAGTCCCAGGGCACAGTGCAGGACAGAGAAGCATGCACTTACTACATTTAGAATCATAGTTAAAGGGCATTCATAAAATAATATAGATTTAACTTGTGTTGGATTGAATTATTTAGTGAAGCTTAGCTTGTTCACACACCTGATAATCATGTAATTGATAAAAGATTAGAAAATATCATTTTTGGGTTTAAAAAAACATGAATCAGTTTCAAAATCGACTGGAACTTTCTCCAAGGCATTACTGAAGGTAGTGGTGATTTGGGAACAAGGAATGCATTTGGAGAATGCATTTTAAATTAAGTTAAATCACTTAAATATCTAAGTTACAAACCTGTTACTTGGATTAGCTTATTTTAGTAAAGGTGTGGCTTAAAATCTTTTGAAATGCTGTGTATCAGGTACCCTAGAAGAATAATTTGTTTTACAGATATTTTTTCATTGGCAATGTACTCTAGTAGCAACCAGATATCTGAGGAGGATTTACTGGCTCTTCTGAGTCAATATATATTTAATCATGTATTCTTCAGAAAGCATACAAATAAATTTAGATAAAAGGAGTGTGGGTGGTAAGAGACTAGATGGCTTAATAGTCTGTGGAGCATTAGACAAAAAGATATTTAAGTAACCAGGGGATAGAGTTTATTTTTTCAAACTCTCTAAATGTAAAAGTATAAAAGGTAGTCATATATTTTGATATTAGATCTTTTTTAGTTTAAATTAGTTAAATCTGAAAAGTACTTAGAGAAAAATTTACTGTTGCCTATCAAATGGAATTCTTATTCTTTAATTTAGAAGAACTGTCTGTCCCTCTTAATGCAAAAAAAATTTAAATTTCCTATATTCCTGCCTATAATGTAATCTTTTTTTCTATTCTTTTGAAAAGTATATGGTCAGAACTCTTTTAGTAATTTTAGAATCACGGATGGCATACTATAGCAGTGGTTACTAAATTGGCTAGAAATAGCTTTGAACAATTAACAAATGGCCAATATATACATATATATAAATATAATGTATTTGTAAGATGTTTATAATTTTTTGCATTTTGTAAACCATTAGGGTCATGTCATTTGTTTCATTTTTAATTTCCATGTTTAAATTTGTGTAATGAAAATATCTCCATCTCTTGAGGACAATGTTTTAATCTATTGTTATTACAGGAAAGATGATGATTATTTACTTATAAATGATGTAAAACTTATTAAACTCTTTCAAATCCCAGTGGCTCCTAAATGAGATGAGACAGTATTAGGGAATAAAATACAATTATGAGTTCTAAATAAGAACATGGATGTAATAAAGTCTTTTGAGCTCTGCAAAACAGATTAATGCTCCAAATGAGAAAACTTAGAACTTTAAAGAACACCATTCCCAAGCATTCTGATAAGGGAAGTTTCATTATTAAATTTTTTAAAATAGAAAAAAGCAACATTTTCAGTAAAAACCTCTTATCACAAAATTTTCCTTGATAATGACAATAGCTTAATAATTCTAAATAAATTTTGCTGGAAGAATACAGATCACTTTTTAAATTTTGTAATGAAGAGTTTAGCAATATATCAGATAGGAAGGAAACATTAGCAGGAATTGGATCAATTCATTTTTATTGTTGAGGGATGAGTAGAAACAAGAGGTCTGTTTAGTAACTTGCCCTTCTGGTGTAGGATATCTATACTTTATCTGTCAAAAACATTGAAATAGATTATGTTAGAATCAGTGTGCTGATAGGATGACTAGAGAAATGAATATGTTTATTTAACTTAAGTTTGCCAATTTCAATACAAATTTGAATTATTTCACACCTTCAAGTAACAGATAATTACCATAATATTTAAACCCCTAAACTAATGAGTTTCTCAATCCAATATCTTATTTGAATAGCAGAAGGTCAATTGAATAACTGTAATTAGTTAGATGCTAATCAATCTTGTTTCCTTTTCTTAAGCTCAAAGGAAAACTATATTCCCACATTATTTTGAAGTTACATTGGGGGCATAATCTCTGATTTGGCTAAGGGTAATTGAGCAGAACCAAAATGTTTTTCCATGCTTACCCAAACTTCTTTGGACAATCACCCATGTTCTGTCATCCTCTTAGTTGTCAAACAAGAATGCCAAGTTTTAAATGGGGTCACACCATAGGATGGAAGAAACCTGAATCCTTGAGTCACTGTATGGAGAAGAGCTGTCAAGGAGAGCCTTTAGACTAGGAACATCTGCATATTGGCTTTACCAAAGCAGCACAAAGTCCCTGCAGTTTTTTTTGTTTTGTTTTGTTTTGTTTTGTTTT
>PVKH010035924.1:0-11669 GCA_004027955.1 Chaetophractus vellerosus
AAAAAAAAAAAAAAAAGCCAAAAAACCAAAAAACAAACAAACAAAAAAAAAAACAAAGGATGTTCTCAGACCACAATGGGATTAAAATAAAAATCAATAAAGATATCTGAAAAAATTCCAAATATTTAGAAACTAAACATACTTCTAAATAAAATGTGGAAAAAACACAAGGGAATGAAAATGAAAAGACATCAAAATTTGTGAGATGCATTTAAATAAATATTTAGATGGAAAAAATATTTTAAAGCAATGGACACTTTTATTGGAGAAGAACGGTCTCACCTCAATGTCCTTAGCTCCCATTACTATAACTAGAAAAAGAATCAAGGAAATAGGAAAAAGGCAATATTAAATATTAGAGTAGAAATCACTGAAATAGAAATAGAGGACAATAGGAAAAATCAGTTAAACCAAAAGTTAGTCCTTTGGGTAAAAGGTCAATTTATTTGATAAATATCTACTGATACATATCAGGAAAAGATAAAACAAATTACCAATACCAAGAATGAAGAAGGAGAAATCAGTATGAACTCTACAGATAGTAAAAGGATAATAAGAGAATATTACGGACAATTTTATAGCAATAAATTTGACAACTTAGATGAAATAGACAGATCACTTGAAATATACAAGCTACCAAAGTTCACTCAAAAAGAAATAGATCATCTGAATAACCCTACATCAATTTAAAAAATGAATTTATAATTAATCTCCCCCCCCAAAACAAAACAAAAAATACAGTCCCATTTGGCTTCAATGGTGAATTTTACCAAACATTTCAGGAAGATATAAGAACAATGCTGGGAAGCAGATGTGGTTCAAGCGATTGGGCTCCCACCTGCCACATGGAAGGTCCATAGTTTGGTTCCCAGCACCTCCTAAACAGACAGCAAGCTGGCATGATGGGCAGGCACAGCAAGCTAACAGAACAAGGTGACATAACAAGAGACAGAAGAAGGGAAGTGGTTGTGGCTCAAGCGATTGGGCTCCCGTCTACCATATTGGAGCTCCTGGGTGCAGTTCCTGCTGCCTCCTAAAGAAACAAAGATGACCAACAGAGAGAGCAAGTGCAAACAACGAGGGGATAGGGAGAGAAAAATAAGTAAAATAAATAAATGAAAAAAGAACAATGCTACAGAAACTCTCCTGAAAAACAGAAGAGGAGGGAATACTTCTAAAATCATTCAATGAAGCTAGCATCATTCTAATACCGAAACCAAAGACATTACAAGGAAAGAATACGACAGACCAACAGTCCTTCATGACTACAGACAAAAGAAATTCTTAAAATGGTAGCAAATTAGATCCAACAATCCATCAAAAGAATGCCCTATCATGACTGTTAGGTACTGACTCATGTTCCCAACAAAAGACATGTTCAAGTCCTAATCCTCAGTCCTGTGGGTATGAACCCATATGTAAATAGGACATTGGAAGATTCTATTTTCAGTTAAGGTGTGACCAAACTGAATGAGGGAAAGCCTTAATCCAATATGGCTAAAGTCCTAATAAGCAAAGGAAATTGGACGCAGGAGAAACAGCCAGAAGTCAGAAGCAGCAAGAGAATGAGGCAGATCGCCACGTGATAGAGGCAGACATTCAAACTGAAGAACCCCAAGGATTATGGCTAGCCAGCGCCAGAATGCTACAGACTCCAAGAGAGAACATGGCTTGCTGAGACCTTAATTTTGGACTGCTAATCCCTGTTGTTTAGGCCAACCAGTCTGTGGTATTTGTCTTAGCAGCCCTGGTAAGCTAAGACAATGATCAAGTGAGGTTTATCCCAAGAAAGCAATGTTGGTTTAATGTTTCAAAATCAATCGAGGTAACTCACCATATTGACAGACCAAAAAAGAAAAACTATTTGATTATCTCAACAGTTGGAAAAAAAGGATTTGAAAAAAATCAACATCTATTCATGATTTAAAACAAATTTTAAAAACTCTCAGAAAAGTAGGACTATAAGTGAACCTCCCGAGGTGTGTTAAGAATGAAATGAGGCAAGTATGTCTGCTCTTACCACTTTTATTCAAGAGTGTATCAATGGTTCTAGCCATTACTATAGGGCAAGAAAAAGAAAGAAAAGGCACACAGATTGGAAAGGAAGAAGCAAAGCCCAGCAACACCCCCTTACCCCTTTAGCCACAGTTAAAAGTCAAGAGCATTCATTAACATTGTGCATCAATTTAGTCTCACCTCCATATACTTGTCCCAACAGCACATTTTCCCTTCTCTAACTACACGTAGTTTCACTTCAGCAAGGCTGTTCCAAATCAAAGTTATTTCTAGTTCCTAAAGGATAGCTTTTGGCAATGAACAGTACTTTTATAGTCTGGTCTCAAGAAAGATATTAATGGCTTTTTCTCTGGAATAGTCACTCTAATTAGCTGTACTAAAATATTAGGCTCTTCACAAACTTCTATATAGGAATCAGGTAATTTCAAAAGTCTCTTTCTCTACCCATTTTAAACAAGAAGAACTAAAAAGAGGCTTCAACTTGCAAATTAAAATATACATACACATACAGCAGTCTCGGGGAACTTGCTGGAGACAGAGGTGTATAGCTCCATTTCTCTTGACTTCTCTAATTCTCTAAAATTGCTAATTCTCCTTACACATACCTTCCTAGCAAAACACACACTGCCTTTAAGAGTGTTATGTGAATGTGTGATTTAATCTCTTTTTCCTTTTTATTGAGATATAATTTACTTACTATGAAATTCACCTCTTTAAAGGGCACAAGTCAGTGGTTTTTAAAAATAAATTAACTTTCAGCAGCATTTATTAAAAAGACTGTTTCCTTACTGACTGGTCTTGGTATCCTCACCAAAAATCAAGTGACCATAAACGTAAGGGTTTACTTTTAGACTGTTAATTCTATTCCTCCTACACCTATCTCTAAACCAGTACCACACTTTGATTACAGTAACTTTGTAGTAAGTTTTGCAATTAGAAAGTGCTCAGTCCTACAACTTTATTCTTCTTTTTCAAGATTGTTACAGCTATTTAGTCTGAGTCCCTTAGGTTTCCAAATGAATTTTAGAATCAGCTTATCAATTTCTGCAAAAAAAGACAGATGGATTTTGATGGAGATTGTGTTGAATCTGTAGCTTTATTTGGGAAGTACTGCCACCTTAGTTCAATTAAATCTTCTAATCCAAGAATACAGGATGTCTTTCCACTTATTTAGTTCTTCTTTAATTTCAGTGTTTTGTATTTCCAGTGTACAAGGTCTAAACTTATTCTATTAAATTTATTAACTAAGTATTTTATATTTTGATGGAATTTTCTTGACTTGAAGATTGCTCATTGCTAATATAAATACATTTGATTTTCATGTACAGATCTTGTATCCTGCACTTTGCCAAACTCACTTATTAGCTCAAATTGTGTGTGTGTGTGTGTGTGTGTGTGTATTCCTTAGGATTTTGTATATAAAAGATTATGTCATCAACAAATGGAGAATTACACCTGTCTTTCCAATATGGGTGCCCTTTATTTCTTTTTCTTGCCATGGACAGAGATTGAATCATGGCTTGCCAGGAAGCCACCATCAGAATACCACACATAACCCGAGAAAGCATGGTCTGCTGACACTCTGAGTTTGAACTTCTAGCCACCAAAACTAAGACAATAAATTCCTGTGGTTTAAGTCTGTGTTATTTGTTATAGCAGGTCTAGCAAACTAAGAAGTATTTTCAGAGTTTCTATTTCATCTAGGTCATCAAATTTGTTGGTACACAACTTTTCGAGAATTCCTTGTAATTTCTTTTTATTTCTATAAGATAAGCAGTAATGCCCCCTCTTTCATTCTTTTTTTTTCTGGGGTAGTCTACCTAAAGTTCTATTTATTTTTTTCAATGTCTCCAAAGAACCAACGTTTTGTTTTAATGATTTTCTCTATTGCTTTTCTATTCTCTATTTCACTTATTTATTTTTTTGGTACTAATTTTACCCATTATTGGGAATACAGGACGACATTACAGTTTAGGATCATTAAATGACTAACTTGGTGAATGCTGACAAAAAAACACGGCCTGAATTCTGGGAGTAAGTGGTTTTCCAGTCCGTGGGTAGGAGAGAGAACATGTGCACAATCTCCCAAGGAGAAACAAAACATACTATTCAGTGATCCACCAAGGGATTGTGGCTCTTAATGGCTGGGAGTGCCAGTCCTGGTAAACTAATAATGATATGCATCACAGCAAATCAGAACATCCAATTTTTCAAACTAATTATAGGTAGAAGAGAGAATAAGTTCAGACTGATTTATAAATTGATTTGGATGACTACTGAAGTATCCTCCGTTCATGACTTCGTAAACTCTTCAGAGTGACTGGGAGCAAGGAGCCTTTCATGTGCTCCCAGTTATTATATAGTACACAGAGTTTTTGCTCTAATCTTTATCTCCTTCCTTCTGCTTGCTTTGGTTTTAGTTTGCTCTTCTTTTTCTAGTTTCTTATGGTGGAAAGTTATCGATTTGAGATCTTTCTTCTAATAGAAACATTTATACTTTAGGTGCAGCACAGAGATTTAGTATGTTGTGGTAGTTTATAGCGTTTTTCAAATCTATTTCCTTGTTGACTTTCTATTTTTACTGAGTTGTCTATTTCTCCCTTCAATTTGTGTTATCTTTGCTTCATATTGTTTTGAGGCTATGTGATTAGGTGCATGTTTGTCTGTAATTATTATACCTTCTTGATGGTTTGACCCTTTTCTCATTATAAAATATCCTTTTATGTTTCTAACAATAACTTTTGTCTTAAGGTCTGCTTTCTCTGATATTAGTGTAGCCACTCCAGCTCTTTTTTTTTTAAACTAGGTGCATGATATATCATTTTTCCATCCTTTTGTTTTCAACCTGTGTCTTTGAATCCAAAGTGTGTCTCCTATAGACAGCATATAATTGGATGTTTTATTTTTTAATCTATCCTGCCAATCTGCCTTTAATTAGTGTTTAATCCATTTACATCTAATGTAGTTACTGATAAACATACAAATTTGAATATGTCATTTTGATATTTGTTCTTTATAAGTCTTATGTCTGTTTTGTTTCTCTACCCATCCATTGCTACCTTCTTTTGTGTTAAACATATATTTTCTAATGTACCACTTTAATTCCCTTACCATTTCTTCTGATGTAGTTTTTTGAGTTAGTTTTTAGTGATTTCCCTGAGGATTACAATTAACATCTTAAATTACACCATTATTGTTCAAATTAATACCTACTTAATTTCAATGGTATATAAAAACTTTGCTTCTATACAGCTCCATTCTGACTCCTCTCCTCTGTTATTATTGTCATACAAATTATATCTTTATATTCTATGTTCTCCTCAACACAGATTTATCACCATTGCTTCATGCGGTTGTCTTAAATAAGATAGGAAAAAAGATATACAAACAAAAAATGCACTTTTACTATATTTTACATTTACTTATGTAGTTGTCTTTACTGGTGCTCTTAATTTTCCATGTGGGTTGGAGTTAGTGTCCTTTCATTTCAGCTAAAAGGGCTCCCAATAATATTTCTTTTAAGGCACAATTTCCTAGCAATGTATTTTCTCAGTTTTTGTTTATCTGGGAAAATCTTAATTTCTCCATTTTTTTTGGTTACATATCCCTCCCCCCTTTTCTCCTTGCTCTTGCTCTGTTCATTTTTGCGCTCTTCTGTGTCTGCTTTTTGTCTCCCCCCATTGCGGCGACGTGCCGAGTCAGCTCACTGCGCAGGCGGCTTGCCCCGCTCGTGGGTGGCTCTGCTCTGTTCGTGGGCGACCTGCCCTGCCCGTGGCGGCTTTGCCCTGCCCGTGGTGGCTTTTGCCCTGCCCGTGGCGGCTCTCCTCCATTTTTGAAGAACAGTTTTGCTGGATATAGAATTCTTAGTTGACAGTTTTTTCCTCATTTTCTCAGTACTTTGAATATTTATCCTACTGCCTTCTGGCTCCATTTTTACTGATGGAAATCCTCTTATTGAGGATCCCTTGCACATGATTAGTTGTTTCTATCTTGCTACGTTCAAAATTTTTGTATTTGGCCTACAGTTGTGATTATGATGTGTCTCAGTGGGGATCTCTTTGTGTGGAGTTTGAGTTTTCTAATATGCAATATTTTTCATACAAATTTGAAAAGTTTTCCACTATTAGTTCTTCAAATATTCTTTCTGTTCCTTCCTCTCCACTTTTACTGGCACTCTGTGCACACATTGGTTCACTTCATATTTCATATATCTTTGAGACTCTGTTCATTTTTCATTGTTTTTCTTTCTCTTCCTCAGATTGGATCATCTCATTTGATCAAGTTTACTGAATCTTCTGCCTGCTCAAATTTGTTGTTGAAGCCCTTTAGTGAATTTTTCATCTTCAGTTATTGTATTTTAATACTTCAGAAATTCTACTTGGTTCTCTTTTTTTTTTAACCATTTCTATCTCTTTAACATTCTCTATCTGATGATATATCATTCCCATATTTTTATTTACTTAATCATGGTTACCTTTAGTTCTTTAACACATTTAAAATAGTTGATTTAAAGCCTTTGACTAGTAAAAGTCCAACATCTGGACTTCATCAGGGACAATTTCAATTGACTGCTTCCCCCAACCCTTTCCCATGTACTGACCATGCTTTCTTGTTTTGCTGCATGTCTCATAATATTTTGTTGAAAACCAGACATTTAAAATAATATGTCAAGTCTTGAAATCAGATTCTTCTCTCCTTATGGTTTGTTGCTGCTATTTAATGTTTTTTTGAACCAATTCTGTAAAGCCAATATTTTGTTGTGTGTAGCCACAGAAGTCTATACCTAGTTTTGTGGTCAGCTAATGATTAGACAGAGATTTCTTTATATGCCTAGAACCAAATGGTCTCTAGATCTTTGCCAAGGGACACTGCATGTTGGGGTGTACTTTCAGTTCTCTGCCAGGCAATTTACAACTCTGCCCTAATCTTCCATTTCTGCTTGCACAGTGCCTCAAGGTGAACCAGAGGTGAGAACTTATGGCCTTCCCAAGTCTTTCCTTAGCATATGCACAACCCTACACATGTACATGGCCTTCTAGATTTCCAGAAATATGTCAGAGCTATTCATAGCCCCACCATTAACATCTCAGCACAGCTTTTCCTCCTAAGTATTTTGCTTATTAGCTTATTGTTTGTCCCAACTATTATCATTGCCTAAGACAGCTGTAATGGTAAAAAAAAAAAAAAATGCCATAAGTTGTTTTTAACAAATGCCCCCAGAGAAAACGCTGTTTGCACTAGGTGAGCTTGAGTCAAGTTAGGTTAAGACAAGCTGTGATGGTTAGGCTAATGCATCAACTCAGTCAGGTAATGGCGCCCGGTTGTTTAGTCAAGTAAGCACTGGGCTAACCATAATACCAGGGCATTTCATGGACTATAATCATCAGTGAGTTGACTGCATAGATGGTTGGTTATATCTACAATCAACTAAGGGGATTGCCATCAGCAATAAGTGATGTCTTATCCAATCAGCTGAAGGCCTTAAAAGGGGAAGTAATTTCAGCTTTCACAGAGAGAATTCCCATCTCTACTTAAGACAGCCAGTGTCTCTTGGGAACTCATCAAGGACCTTCATTGGAGAGCCCTAGTTTGCAGCCAGCCCTGAGGAATGTGGACTTGTGCACCCCCATGGTCACATGAGACAATTTTATAAACTCTCATACCATTTATAGATATCTCCTGTTGGTTCTGTTTCCCTAGAGAACCCTGACTAATACACAAGCCTTGCAACTGGGGTTCTCTAAGGAAATGCCAGACAGGTTGAATAATAACAGTTCTCTTAGAATGAGGCTTTCAAAGAGTTCCATCCTTTTTTTTTTTTTTAAGATTTATTTATTTACTTTTATCCATTTTTTTTGTTACATATCCCCCCCCCTTTCTGCTTGCTCTTGCTGTGTGTCCATTCTTCTGTGTTCTTCTATGTCTGCTTCTTGTCTCCCCCCATTTTTGCGGCGACATGCAGAGTCGGCCCTCCGCGCAGGCGGCTCGTCCCGCTCGTAGGTCGCTCCATTCCGTTTCACGGGTGGCTCTGCTCCATGTTTTGTGGGCAGCACAGCTCCGTGTTTTGCAGGCTGCTCAGCTCCATGATTCGCCGGCGACAGCTCCATGTTTCATGGGTGACTTGCCATGCCTGTGGGGGCTCCGCCCTGCCTGTGGTAGCTTTTTGCCTTGCCCATGGCAGCTGTGCCCCACCCACGGCGGCTTGCCTTTCTCAAGGACGTCTGCTTGCTCGGAGAGGTCCCCGGGAACCGAACCCGGGGCCTCCCATGTGGTGTACCGGCACCCTTATACACTGGGCTATACAGCCAGCCCAAAGAGTTCCATCCTTGTTCTACCTCCTCTAGTAACTGCTAGGCTTCTGATTTTCACCCTGATTGTGGGCTATTAGTTTTCAAGAGACAGTGGAGCTGGGGGAATAGGGCTAGTTAAAATGCCATAATACTCTCATCTTTGCTTAATTTCCACAGTTCTCAAAACATTGATTTTGACAATTTTTGCCAATGTTCTCATTGCTTTTATGGATGAGAGAATATGTGGAGGTCCCTACTCTGCCATTGCCAGTGATGTTACTTGCAGCCCCCTAATTTCATTGTAACCCTCCTTTTAGGAAGATAAGCATTGAAGAAGCAGCTACAGTAATGCAGGGCATGAAGGTTACAAATGGAAAACAGCTACTTAGGTAAAATACTTTTCTTTCATATCTTGTATCTTCCACACCTGGTGTCTCAGATCTATCTAACTGAAAGATGAATATGTTAACTGCAGTATTTCAGGTGTCATTTCCGCTATATTTAAATCAGATACAGAAGGCAGAAAAGAGAGCTATATAAAAGAAGTGTGTCCTTTGCTTATTTACTATTATCTCAAAATTGCCACCATTTTATGCCAATATTCCACCACAGATTTTCGTGGTTCCAAGCCTGAATGCTCACATGTTATAATGTGCTCATTCACTGCCACGATAAAGACCCTTTCCCAATTTACTGCTTCCTGAGGGTTAGACAGATCCACAGGCCTTCCACATTTATATCCAACTATAATTTAGAATCATTTTCTTCCAGTGCAGAAGAGAAATGAAGAAACATGGCTTGGTTTTTAAGTAAGTCTGTTAATCTACTCTAGAATACTGACTGAAACTTTATGATTCCTTCAGGTAAAACCAATTTTTTTTTATTATTGTCTAATTTTTAAAACTTCTCAAAAGCCATTTAGCAGCTATTGTTCTTTATGAAAAAAGAAAACACTCTGCATTTCTAAGAAGTATTCTTTATTTAATTTAGAAATGATTCATTTAAATCTCTGCTGTGAAAACAATAAAGCCTCATAGTAAACTAAATCTTCTAAGGAAACTATCAGGATATGCAATAAGGATGGGAAACTTGATCCTAAAAATAGAAAATAAAGAGGTTCAACTGAATACTAAAAATATCCATGTATTATTCTCTCATAAGATGGTGGCAAATAACTGAGGCATACCCTATAGTGAAGTTTAAAGGGGGAAGTGGTGCTATAGGCTCAACAGTCAAAAAGACACTCATGGGAAATGAACCAGTGTATGTGCTGGTAATGACAGAATCAACAAGCTTGATACAGCTTGTGTAAGAGTCATTGTTTTATGCTTTGTTGCATCTTTGAAATATTATATAACGCATTCTCTCATGCTAAGCCTCTCATGTCTGACCCAGGAAATATAGAAGGGGATGGAAAAGGTAACATGTTTTCTGTTCCCCAAATGTCACTGAATACCACTGACATCATTTAAAATATAATTGTCCTTTTGGAATTCACTAATGAAATTATTACATAGCATTACCTCCTACCTTTATATAAAATCTATGTGAATTTGAAACCTTAAGAAGTTTACTTAGGACCTACTTTAATTAAAATAGTGTGGCAGTATAGCAGGATAATTGAGTGAAGGCTCTGAAGCCAGAGTGTCTGGTTCAAATCCCTGCTCTGACACTATTAAAGTGACTTTGGGAGGTTCTTTCACTGCTCTGTTTTAGTTTTCTCAATTGTAAAATGGAGATGATTATTATATTACAAGGTTACTGTAAATACTATATGAGTTAATACATGTAAAGCATGTAGACCACAATCTGGCACACAGTAAGCATTCTGTGTTAAGTGTACTCATCATAAAAATATCTTTCTTATTTTCCAATCTGATTCGAAATGACTTCTCACATTTGTCAGGGTTGGCATTATTCACTCATTCAAAAAAAAAGCCTGTTCCAGGCACACAGTTTGTCTTTGGCACCCATGAAACAATGGTGAATAAGACACAGTCCCTGATTTCTAGTAATTCCTAGTCCAAATGGAAAAACAGAAATGGACACATCTGTGTCATAAATGCTACAAAGGAGTTAATGTACGAAACACAGAGGGGCTGCAGAAGCAAATTCTGTCCAACTGGAATGAGGATGCAAGAGCAGCTCCTGAACAATTTTCAGCCTTTCAGCCTCCATGACTCCTTCAAAGTGGCTTCTAACAGCAGGGATGGTTTTTGCATGTAGAGGAAGTCTCTCCAAAGTTGAGTCACAGGTATCACCTTTGTGCACATAGAAGGCTGATTTTACTCATAGAGTAAACTTTACCTGAATATTGGTGCAGCCTGAAGATCTACGGCTACACCAAGAATGAAAGGGATGCCTGGGCACTCCTCAAGGCATCTGCACTCACTCAGGGGCAGCAAAAGTGCTTACATTCCTTCCCTTCTCCTCAGAGCCAAAACAAAGGTGTTTCTATGAGTAAAATCAACTTATTCTTCACTTTTTATTTCTATGAGGCAGCCACAGGCCTTTGGAGCAAGCACATTCCTCTGGAAGAGCTGACTAGGGTTAAAGCACAGAGAGAGCCTCTGCCCAATGGTTCTGAGCAAACAAAGGTCAAACCCAGGATGCCAACTCAAACCATGCAAGCTTCCAAGCTTCTGCAGCCCTAGAACCAGTTTTTTTTTAAATTGTAGTAACATACATATAAATTGTGTTTATATATAACACACACACCATAAAATTAGCCATTTTAATAATTTTTATGTGTGCATTATATTTACAATGTTACTCTATCATCACCACCATGCATTACCAAAATTTTCTTTCACCACCCAAAATAGAAACTCTTTACCCATGAAGCCATAATTACCCTTCCCCACTCCCATTTCTATGACGCCTATTGTAGATATTGCATAAGTGGAATAATACAATATTTTTCCTTTTCTGTCCAGCTTATTTCACTTAGCATAATGTTTGCAAGGTTCATCCATATTGCCATTCTTATTTATGGCAGAATAATATTCCTTTGTATGTATATAGTACATTTTCATTATCTGTCCATCTGTTCATAGACACTTGGGTTGTTTCTACTTTTCGGCTATTGTGAATAATGTTATGAGTTGCTGATTTCAATTTTTTTGGATATATACCTGTTTTGGTCAGCCAAAGGCGTGCCTTTTGAAATATATCAAAGATTGGTCGGTCTTTATAAAGGGTATTTATTTGGGGTAGAAGCTTACAGTTACCAGGCCACAAAGCATAAATTTCTTCCCATACCAAAGTCCATGTTTCGGAGAAAGATGGCTGCCGACGTCTCCAGGGTTCAGGCTTCCGGATTCCTTTGTTCCCGGGGCTGCGTTTCTCTCCGGGCTTAGCTCC
>PVKH010035925.1:0-11666 GCA_004027955.1 Chaetophractus vellerosus
CTGTAAAATGTCCAATTCTTGTCCTAACATTTCCTTGGAGTTTCATGCTCACATGCTACTTATTTGACACTGTCTTTTAAATGCCCACATGTCATTTAAAATTAAGCATGAATTGAACAAAATCAATTTCTTTCCCTAAAAGCTAAAAGTTCCATCTCACTTCCTTACATATCTACTATTACACCTGCTAATGTTAGACACTGTCACATAAAGCTGACCTTCCCCTTGTTCTTTCTCCAAAGAGTGAATCAGTATAGTTAGTTTACTGTTTTTCAGGATGTTTCTCGATCAAGGTTTCCCAATTCTCATTGTCAGTCTTGCCTATTAATTCATTACTTTATGCCTGGGTTGCTGAAATGGTTCCCTGTACAGCCTTCTGACTTTCAATCTTTTCCACTACTATCTGTAATTCAGAGAGCAGCTAAATCAATCTTTAACAGCAGATTTGTCTAACATGCTTCTTAAATTTTATCAATGGGTCCTCATTCACATCATGTTCCATCTCCAGTATGGTCTTTGGAGAGCAATTGAATCAAATCTACTAAACAACACTGCACTCTACCCAAGTCTGTCTATTTATTTACCTCAAACATTTTGAATCTATTCATAAATCTACCATGTAACCTATGCTATTTTTATTCTGAAATGACTACTCTTGACAAATACCAACCACAAGAAAAAATACAAAGTGCTATTTATTCACATGTAAACTTTAGATAATCTATTTTTATTTGTTGATTTTTCAGATATTCCCTTTCATTGACCGCTTATTTTTTTAATTCAATTCACCAGATTTAATTATTCCTTTCAGATACGGCTGTAAACTTTCTATTAACACGTCTCCATTCTGAATGCATGTTGATATAACTAAAATTTAAGATGCATTCTTCCTTTACTCTTGTACCTCTATAATTTTGCAACTTCAGTTAATCTAAAATTACTAAGTTGATTTCAATCATTTTCATATAAGCAAAGGAAGGTTTGGGGAAAAATCAGTAAGGTAGGAAATATTTAAAATACATGTGTAACTGAATTTTAAAACCCAAAGTTATATTTTCCATTAGTGGAGAGTAAAATTGAAAATTGTGTAATGAAGTAACACGTCAAAAAATAGAGGGACATGTCATAAAGAGCATTTAACTCTGGACTTAGGACAGAAATTGCTGTGAACTTTTATGAACTATAGGAGTTTCTCTTAGAAATGATGAGCAACTTCTTTTTGAAGTTAACCTTTAAGGAACTGATCTGCATTCTGTTTGAAGAATTTTTTTTGATTAGAGCTAAAGGAGCATATATTGTAGGTTACCATAAATGGCATTGCTCCATAAGACAGCATTGCCACACAGAAATGTCATTTCTGAAAAAAAATTTGACCTTACCAAATATTTAAGAAATAATATGTCTTTGAAGAAACAGAAGTCCTTTAAGCCTCAGGCTATTATAGTACCACGGGGTAGGTAGGATAAACGTATTTATTTAAACAAGGATGTTTAAATGGGGGAAGAAATTGGTGAGTCACTAATTACTTGAGCAGTGTATGGATTACTATTATTAAATACTACTTATATGGGCTCAAAATAATTTAAGTAAAATTTGATCTTTGCTTTCTCACCTATGTTCTAACAAGAGCTGAATTTTCAGTAGGATAGTGCAGCCAGGAATGACTAGATGAACCTCTTGCACAGAGGAATGAGAAGAGCAGGCAGCCAGATAGCATCAGGGAGCAATAGGGTAGAAAACAGTTTAAGTTTTTAGTTAAGTGGTCAGAGCATATAGATGGGAAATATTGGAAGATAATGCTATCAATAAAATTTTACAGAAGGGCTAAAAATATCTAGGCACTGGGATTTCCTTTAAGAGTAACAGCATGATTCAGCCTTCAGGAGGAATACTCAGTGGAAAGAAAAGATCTAAAAGGACTAATGTTTATTTAATGCCTGTTGTGTGCTAAACACTGGCCAGAGTATTTTGCAAAAATTACTATATTTAGTTATTTTCCCAACTGTGCAAGGATTTATGTATTCATTGTCTTGGTCACATATTAAAATCCTCACGCAGAAATATGGTAGAGACAGGATATTCAGTTACATACTGGTCAACTTCAAAGATCATGTTCTCTTCTACTCAACTGAATCCTTAATTTTGAAAATTAGGTTATGAGAAGGGGTTTTTCCATGAGTGTGTCTAAGGCTGTCAGTGCTGCTGAGTGCATCATAACTGAGTGAAACACTGGAAAAAAATGGGCAGTAAAGATGAATTGCTGTGTAAGCCATTAAGTTTCTGTGCTTAAACTATATGTTCCATACTGAAGTTCAATCTTGGGAGTGACTGACAACTGTAAGTAGTATTAATATAATGATAGAATCTTTGGTCAGCTCTTTCTAGCTAACTCTATTGCCTTTGTTTTTGTTATCCAATTTTCCAAGTAGTTTTTCAAACTCATTTTCATACAGAGCAAAATGGGTACATTTCTTTAATAAATAAGTGTATCCAATTGACATTAATCATTGTATACTTAAGCCTTAATTATGCCATTTGAGATTATGGCTTTTTTTGCTTTCACTACTTCCTTCTATGTTGATCTTTGCTAAGTTTTTGGCTAATTACCTGAGGGTGCCTCACTCAAAGACATCATAAAAATAATTCAACTACATTTCAAATTTTGATAGTTTTGTTAACAAGCTTTGTAATTTCCCCCCAATTAATCTTATTTCTTCATTCCTTTCATTGTTTATAGATTTGTATCATGTTTTGAAATTAGAGTTCCCATTGTTTTATTACTTATATTCTAATTAAATGAATCCATTGCTCACTACTCTTTCGTTCATGCTAGAATGAATTTTTGTAGTTTAATCCTTCAGGCCTTGAATTTTTGACAATGACTTTCTGCTCTATTTATGCCTGAATTTTTTAGTTGATTAATGCATTATTATTTCATGCTTTATGTATTTGAAAAAAAAATCTGTAGACATCGTTCCATTAATTTCCAGAAATAGAGGTTGCTGGGAGAAGTTGGAGAACAGTCTTTCTCCTTGAGGATTACTTGCATTTTTTTAAAACAAGATAGCCTTAAGAATCTTTGTTATCCTTTAGCTTTGCCACAGTGTAGCTAGTGTTGATCACTGTTCTTCATTGAAGATGGCATTCCTATTTTATTTGCAATTTCAATTTTCATTCTATATCAGGGAAATATGCCATTTATTTATATATTTGATATTTTAAATTGCCATTCTATGTATTGGAATTTTCTTTTTGTCTTCTATGTTTACTAGCTTTTCTCTATTTGTTTTATCTCATTTCCCCCCATATTCACTGCAATATCTTCAAGTTTCATATTTGTCTTCTTTTTGACTCATTCAATTTTTATCCATGGCTTTTTATGTGTGTGTTCTTTGTTTCAAATTTATGTATTGGCTCTGTGATATGCTGATTTTGCTCTCTACTTTATCCTATTCTTTTGAGCCCTCTTCTTGTAGATACATTTTCATTTCCGATATTTGTACAAACTCTTTATTGCAGAAAAATATCTCTGCCTTCGTGGTATTTTCTGCAAAATATTTTTTTTCTTTTGCTTTCCATCATTTTTCCTTCTTGTTCTTTTGTTTTGATAGCATTTTGTTGTCATAATTAACTGCATTATGATTGTTTGGTGTGAGTAGCTCTATATTGATCATCTATATAATGAGGATGAATTCTCTTTGACCATCTGCCAGCACCATTTATACCTTGAGTTACTTTCTTTTAGAAAGCCATTTCAGGAGTGGGAAATTGTAGCCACTTTTCAGTTGCATGAATAGGTGAGTGGGGGTAACACAGTAGCTTAGCTCCAGTACAATTTATACTCTACTCATTTTTCTTTAATTTTGTTCACATTCCCATACTACTCCTTAAATTGAGTATATTTCATTCACATGGCAAATGTCCCTGGGTTTCAAGCTTTCACTTTGGTAAAGTCTCATCAGTATCTGTAGACATTTATTTCCTCATTTAAACTATTTCTACCTAGCTGTTTTTCCAATTTTATTCCTGGTCTAGAAAAAACAAAAAAATATGCACAAAATAATGAGTTTCAGACATAGCACTATTTACGTCCTATCTGGGAACACATGACACTTTTCAAATGTCTTCTCTGGCAATCATTTCTCTCTCACTAAGTTTTGTTATATTTCACATTTTTTGGTCTTCTTTTATTTACTGTTTGGTGTTGGAGAAAATTAGCTTTGTGCATCTATTCCATGTTTCTTTTCTCATTTCCAATGCTCCCTCCAGTAAATTTAAAAAATTAATTAAATACTGTAAATTGTATTTTTGCATTTGTTGCATAGGAAAAGACTTTTCTCTGTTGTGGCCATCAATGCTGATTTGGCAAACCTACCAACCAGGCTGCTTATATTGTCACATATATCTCCTTTATGCAAATTGGGGAGTATAAATTTAACTTATTTTAGTTAAAGAATTTTATCTATTCAAATTTTTCTCTCTTTCCATTAATAATGATGATTAGGAATTAGATAATGATCTATAGCATCTTCTGTTATGTGTCACTGATAATAATGTTTGTGTATATTAACCTGTTTTTCTTGATTAAATAATTTCTTCTTGTGATATTTTACCTCTTAAATCAAGCCATGAGATTTATCACCAGAGTCAGTAGAGTACCTCTTGGCAAGATAGAGTCTATTGAATTTTGTCTATAGAGCGTTTTGGTTTTTTTTATCCATTACTTTCTACAGTGATGAAGATGCTCTATATCTGTGCTGTTTTATATGGTATCCATAGACATTATTCCTATATGGCTGGTGAACATTTAAAATGTTGTTAGTACAACTGAGGAATTGATTTTAATTTTAATTATTTTAAATGTATATAGTAACGTGGCTAGTGGCTTAAAATATTGGGCAGCAAAAAAAAAAAAAATGTATACAGAATGTTTCCCTGTCTGTTGTTAAGGCTTATACATGAAATTGTGAACATAAAGAGGGATAACATGGCATAAAAAAAGCCAAAAACATAGACTCTATAACAATAAATAAAGGAATTTTTGAAGGAATAAAAAGAAACTGTAGAGCAAGAGCCAAGTGAATGTATCCTAAATTTCCCTCTCTAGACTTGGCCTAGACAGAAATGTATGACACCTAAGTATGGGGATCTTCAGGTAGAAAGGACTTCTGCACCAAATCTAGTAAGTACAGTCCTTTTGTCTTCCTTAACTCATCCTGGAGTAGAACCGTATCAAATGACCCTATTAGCAATTTTAAGTTACGGTGATTTCCCATGTATCCCCAGTAGTGGCATCTGGAATGCAGGTAACTTGGGAATCTCAGACATGACCAGGTCTCAACATGGTCTCACCATAGTCATCATCACCATCATGATGGGCAATGTGAATTATGAACACAGGATGGAGGTGGTCCAGCGAGGTGAAGCTTTCTGAATAGGGGCACTATTAATACTTTGGGCTGGACAATTATTTTTTTAAACTGTCTTTTTTACATGGTATTTTACAAACTATTTTTAGAAAAATATATATGTACACACACATACATCCACACGCAAATCTAGTCCTCTTTATTACCATCCAAACTCTCACAATTTTAAATGCCCAAAGGGTGGAGGGTGAGAAATTTCATTACAATTCCCAGTTGACAATCACTCATCTATAATGATCTATCTAGATCTGGAGAGAAGAAATGACAGAAAAACAGAAAACAGTGGCAAAAGTCATGTTCAATCCAGGAAAAGCTAGGTTAGAAATTACTAACTTTGGCCTCAACTATGAGTACATTTTCCAGCAGTAAGAATTACCAGAGGGCACAATCAACTGCCAGTACAAGTTAACATAACCTACTTCCCCACCTCCATATACTCAGACATTTTCTTTGGGAATAACTGAGGACTTGGGGGAAATAATAGGGAGATGATATTTTTGCACTTTAAAAAAAAGCATATTTCCTAACTTTATAGAGAACCAAAAAATTTCTAGTTCTGCTGCTCATCAGGTAAGATCTCATAAGTAAGGTAGGATTAGTTATATTATTATCTGTATATCTAGATCAGGTGACAGCAAACTATGAACTGCAGGCCATATCTGACCCACTTCTTATTTTTTGTAAATTAAGTTTTATTGAAACACAAACTAACGTATTGGTTTACATTTCATCTATGGTTGTTTTTGTACTAAAACAACAGAGTTTAATATTTGGGAAAAAGATTGTATGGCCCCAAAGTCTAAAATATTTACCATCTGACATTTACAGAAAACTGTGTAGATTATGGAGCATAACAAGCAACCTTCAACTCTCAGTGGTTTAAGGAACAGAATTTTATTTCTTGCTAATGCTCCACATATATCACAGATTGGTGTGTGCAATGTTCCATACAGTTGATAAAAAACCCAAGTTGATAGAAGCTTACCCATCTTATACTTTCACTAATCATGCCGCTTTATCCTCATTGCCATACCAGAGAAAGAAAGAAAGCTGTAGGGTGGATACCAAGTCTTAAATGCTTTTGCTTAGAAATTATATAATACACTTTCCTTCACAGCCTCATTCCCCAGAACTGCTTCTATAGCTTGCCTAACTATGAAGAAGAAAAGAACTGCTGGAAAGTACATCGATAATCAGTAAGTAGTAAATGACTCTGTAAAAGTTATATAGAAAAAGAAAATAATGAAACTGTATTTTTTTTGTTCCTTTAGTTATGTGAGTGAATTTCAATCCAACTGCATGTCAATTTTACTGAAAGTTATTTTCCCAAGAATATCAGATTCGATTTTTACTCCTTTCTTAATTTTAGTGTTGCTTTTATATGTATTATTTTATATATTCTTAAAATTTTGGATTTTTGTATATTTTAGATGGGGATGTTTTTTGCCCTTTTTATTTATTACATGAAAATTCAACTTCTTGCCCTATTAAAGGAATATTTTATCACACTAAAATATATTATTGTCATCTTGTTTTGTACTTTCTGCTACCTTATGTGTTTTATTTACCATTTTTTACTATAAAGGAAGCCTATTTTTGGAATTATTTTGGCATAGATGATATGCATCAAGGGTTTCATATGTTTACTTTTAAGTTTAAAATATACATTTTAACCTATTGTATATAATGTCTCAAAATACCATTATGTAAAGCCACATCATTTTGCTCTTCCTATGTCAGACGCAGACTCAATTTACTTTCAAGTCCATCCGGTTGTATCTTAGTCTTTTTAAGACTCAATGTATTATTTGTGATTATATTCCTATTTTCAAATTTTTATTTTATTTATTAATAGCGGAAGAAAAACTAATTTAAAAATATATAAATAACTTTGTATATAAGTATCAGATCAGCATAGAGATACTAATCCATTAACTCATTTAATCTTATAAATACACTTTACATTACTTTTTAATTGGTATTTATCTTACACTTTTATTGTAATAATTTAAAAATATTTCTAAATATCTGTTAATATTGTAAATCAGATTCCATGCTTGTAGATCAGCAGCTTTAAGGCTCACCACTAATTTGTTAAACCAGACCTTCAAATCTTGATTAATTTTTTAATTGATTAGAAATAACTTCAAAGAGTTCTTTTCACACTGGCTTTCTAGATAACATATATTTTTATTTCTTGTACATGCTGCACACATACATTTACTTTCATATATGATTCATGATTTATAAACTTTTTCCTAAAAATATTGTCAAGAAATTTTAGAAATTTTCCTATTGTCTTTAATAAATAAATGTTATTAAAAGGAAAAGTGAACACCTATCTTTTGTTGTTGTTGTTAAACTACTTTACTCCTCAGAGGATGTTACTCTATCCTTGAGATTTGATACTTTCACCAGAATCTGGTTCATTTTTATAATCTGCCCTGGTAAATATTAAGTTCCATCAATCTGCAAGCTCAGGTATTTCTTGAAAATTTTATTTTAGCATTTATTTGGTTACTTCTTCAGTTCCATTTGTCAAGTCATTTATTCAAACATGACAGATTTTAGAGATGAACACTCTATCACTTGTCCTACATTCCCCAAAGGTTGAGGAGAGTAAGGTTGATACCCCATGGCTTTGATAGGATTGTGCCTGTAGGCCAGAGATTAGGGAGAAGGTTACCTCCCCCTCACTGTACTAAGGGGGTTGAGATTCTACCCTAAAGATTGGGTAGAGTGTGGCCATCTCCCCAAACATTCTTGGAGGGTGAGGTCTGGAGCTTGGTTGCTATCCAGATGCTTGATGATGGTCAACCAAGAAAATGGCCTTTGGGCAAGCTTGTGGAAAGGGTGGGTCCCCATGAGGCCCCAGGGAGAAGAAATCATCATTTTGAGAATGACTCTCAGACTTTGAAATCTAATGAAGTATGCCTTTCAGGTTTGCGGAGCTGTAGTGGACAAGACTCCTGTTTTCCTCCCAAATTCTTCTTATGGTAATGCATATGTTTATTCTTTGTCTATCACTTTCTATATTGGAAGAAGATAAATTGTTTTGTAATTTTCAGGCGTCTATAGTCAGACAGGACTTTGCCCCAAAACAAACTGTATTTCTATAATTGATTGTGATGTGACTTTGTACTTAGCATTGCTGCTGAAATAAAGTTTTTTGAATATTGTAATGTCTTCTTGGAATTCAGAGGGTGGAGTGTGACACTTTGGTACTATTCATCAATTCCAAAATGAAATATTAATTATGTTTGTAAACTGGTTTGTTCCTCTGGGTGTAATATCCTTTGATAGCATTAAATTCTGTATTACTCAGCCAAAAGGGGTGCTAATGCAAAGTACCAGAATTCTGTTGGCTTTTATAGAGTATTTATTTGAGGTAGAAGCTTATAGTCACAAGGCCATAAAGAGTAAGTTCCTTCCCTCACCAAAGTCTGTTGCCATGTGTTGGAGCAAGATGGCTGCCAGTCTCGTAGGCTGGCATAAGGCTTACATCTCTTCCAGGGGCTCGTCTCTTTCTGGGCTCAGTGGCACTGCTCTCTCCACAAGGCCAACTGCAAAATATCAGGTGAATAAGTCAGCTCTCTCCCCAGGGCTACAGCATCAAAAGTAACCAAGCTCTCTCCTCTGCCATGCTGTTTTCTGTGTAAGTGTCTACCCACCAAGGTGGCAGGAACTCAAGTCCTACTGACATGGCCGAATCAAAGCCCTAATTTTAATTTAATGAAGTAAAAGTGAAACCTCTGAATTTAATACAATAAAGTGTATCAAGCCCAAAGGAACGGACCAGTTTACAAACATAATCAATATTTCTTTTTGGAATTCATCAATAATGTAAAACTCTCACACCTTTCAATATTTTTGTCTCTCTAAACTCTCTAATATTACTTCTCTCAGATATATCCCACTCTTCTTTATCCTCACAATGTTTTAGTTCAAGTCATCAATATTTTTTTCTTGTGTTAACCACAACTGTATCCTCAGTGATTTTTTTATCCTTTAGACTGGCAAACTTGGGGCTATTTTTTATCTTGCTTGAAAGCATGTCCTTTCTAAAATATAAACTGCTTTCATGACAGTAAAGTCATTCTGGAGTTTTCTACTGCCTTCAAGGTAAAATCTAGTTCATTGGCATGACACCCCAAAGGGCATAGCTACCTCTTCAATGCCAGCCCATACCACTCCTCACATGAATGGTTACCCTCTCTCAGGCCTCTATGCTTTTGTCTCTGCCTTTCTCTTCAGCCCAGAAACTCCCATAATCCTTTCTACCTGGCTAAAATTTCACATCACAAAAGACAGATGTCAGGCAGCGTTTCTTTGGGGAAATTTTCCTTGACGGTTCTTCCGTAAAAGCCAGTACATATTTCTTTTAGAGCATACATTTACTATGTTGCAAAATAGTCTTTTGAAAACATTTCTGTAACTCTCCAACTAAACAATTGCTCTTTTAGGGCATTAATTTTGTTGGATTCTCAAGGCTAGGCACAGCATCTGACACATCATAGTTGCTCAACATTTTTTTGAATAAAAATAAAAGAAATGAATTGAGTTTTACAGAGTTGTTATTTGGGTTAATTGTAACATTTTGGGAATGGATGGTGGTGATGATACAATTTTGAATGTAATTAACAACACTGAACTATGTATGTGAGACTAGTTTAAATGGAAAATTTTTAGGTTGTATATATGCTACTAAAATAAAAACTAAAGATAAAACATAAGTCTGTACAATGCAGTGAACCCATTTGTAAATGATGGACTTTATAGTACATTTATAAAAATTGTTCTTTCATGAATTACAACAAATATACCACACTAATGCAATGTGTAACTAATAGGGTGACATATGGGAACTTTGTATCTTATGCATGACTTTTCTGTAAACCTACAACTTCTCTAATAAAAAATAAAAGTTAAAAGAAATGAATGGTAATTACATATAGCATGTTTTTCATTGAGCGATTTTTGATAAAAATATGATAAAGTGGTATTAAGGGAAAAAAGCAGAGGAGGAAAAAAGTTACTAAAAATAAATATCTTCTAAATTCCACTTTTATTTATAGTTCCTCTGAGTAGATCACTTAACATAAACTATGTTACTTATATGCATAATGTAGTTTTGCTATTTTACATAAATGTTTACATATTTCAGGTTTCAATTGTTTGTATATAAGTTTAGCATTGAATAGCCACAATGTTAATGAAATATATTAATGTCAGTAAATTTAAATTGGTGGTTAAATATTTACTACTTGAAGATTTCCTTACCTGCTGTTTCTTACATGTATGCTGATGATCCGAAGGGCTAAGAAAGAGCTCTACATATCTTTACACAAGGAGCCAGATGGCCTTCTACCATGACCTTTGTCCAATGCTATTAGCATCCAAGAGAGCTGAGAAGCTCTGCCTCATTATCCACAAACATATGTTTCCTACTTCTCTATCACTGTTGCTAAGTGGCAGTTAATGTCTGACACAATGGTATTTGCTTGAACTTATGATCCATGAAATGACATCTTTTAGAATACAAATAGCACCCACTTAGCAGAAATGTATTTGTAATTCAATCTTTCTTCTTTCTTAGAAATCCTGCCATAATCTTAGAGATATTTTATTTAATACTTTTTCATCTTTCCAGGCTGGCAGCAAGTAGGGATATTCTAGCCTAAGAAAAAATAAAGTGATAAACTCTAATAAACCAGGAATTACTCCTGAACATTTCTTGGTTATTCATTATGCAATCACTTCAGATATCCTGATAAAAGGAAAGGGAGTGAAGACTACCATAGTTACTAGAAAGTTCTGTGTCCAATATGGTTTACTAATAAGTTTTCTCTGCGTTTGGAGAATGAGAGTTAGTCTTTCAGAATCACACATGAACTGATATAAGTGAGATCATAGCTAGACCTAAATTTGGAGGACAAACTATGCTGATCTAAGTAGTGTATGGGAGCAGGAAGATTGCATATTTAAATTCTTTTGTGTCAAACCAGATGATAAATGAGATATGTTTGCTGTGAATTTATCCAACATTATATTTTGGTTGTGAAGTCATTTCATAGTGCCTACTCATCCATAATGCTAGATGAAGTAGATAGAACTCTGATGTTTCTAATCATTAAATATTTTATCAGATTGTTGTAATATCTATTAATTAGAAATTATCTAAATTACAATTAGCTATTATATAATGTAACTAAAATAACCCCTTCTTTGTAAAAATGT
>PVKH010035926.1:0-11666 GCA_004027955.1 Chaetophractus vellerosus
CTCCTCCACTGAGCTAAACTTTTCCGTTGGAACACTCAGCTAGAGAGCTATCCAGTCACTTTCCCTCAGGCAGGTTTGTCTCTTTGCAGTTGGGTAGGTTCCTACTGATTAGGAGCCTGTCTGTCCCTGCCCCTTTTCTATTCTTATTGCTTTCTCTCCCAGGACAGCAGGACGAGATAGCCTGTGTGATCAGATCCCCCTTCACCTCTCCTGGTCAGGTTGAGTTCCCTTCTGAAATTCAAATGGGACCCTGGTATCTGAACTCACAGTAGAGAAATGACTCTCTCAATCCTCTTCCAGACCTCCCCTTTCTCCCCACAGACCCTAAATAGGCCCTTGGAAGGTTATTAAGTGCTTCCTACTGCTTACCTCCCTTAGGGGAGTTGGAATTTTGATAGTTTTCAGCACCAGACTAGTCAATTGCCTGACTCTGCCCTCTCCCAGCCCAAGTTCTTCTCTCCCAGGTATGCTAGGTAAATCAGGCCACCTGAGCTTCTTCCTGGGGCCACTTCTTGCCAGCTGGTATGCTCCCTAAGGTTCAAAGGGGGTCCAGGTAACCAATCCCACAGAAAGGAAACCCCTGTCCACCTTTCACCAGAACCCTCTTACTCCCAGAGAATGCTACCTCCCACTCAGTGGCTGGTGGGAGTCAGGGGAGTTCACAGTGGTTTTTTGCCTTGAGGGTGGGTCTTAGCCACTTGCCATTTCCAGCCACAAGGGCAAGAAATTCACGGTTTTCCCTTGGGCTTTTCTAGTTCCCTCCAGATTGATGCCCTGAAGCCTCCTGCTCTGTGGGTTCCCAAAACAGCTCACTCAGGCAGGATCTTGCCCCTTCTCAGCTGTTTTTTGTGAGAGAACTAGAGAGTGCACACTTAAACTGATGCCAACTTGCTCTATCTCATGTGGTATGTACTGTGTTACTGTACACATACAATTTTAAGTTGTATATGTGTTACTACAAAAATGTTTTTAAAAATGTCTTTTAAGTTTGGTTAACTGGAAGCACAAACAGGAGATCACATGTATAATCAGAAATATTGGGATATCTGTGTATTGTATTTCAAATTCCCTGACCACAGACCTGGTAATAGCAATTTTCCTCTATGGCCACAACCCTTGTTGAGCAGACCCCACTTTCATAGTTTCAGCTTTTATCGTTTGCTCCCCTTTCTCTTTCACATCCAGATGTGGTCATGTATTCCCTTTCACTGTTATTCTTTGGGTGGCTCACCAAACTGAGTTCTTTTGCTTCTATTAACCTACCTTATCTTGATAAGTAATCCTTTCATTTATCCTTTGGGTAAGACATATTTTTTTAGCACAATTCAGAATGATAACCCCCACATTTCTTCATCATTATGCTCTCTAGAGAATCCCCACAGAATCATTCCCACCAGAATATCATCACATTCAAATAATTTCCATAATAAATAATAAAAAGAAGGGAAAATTCACACTTTTCTGGATATGATGGATGAACTGGCAATAGACTAAATACCCCAATAAGAACAAGTACAAATGCTGAATAAAATACAATAAGCCACACTAAAAATGGATTTAGGGGGCAGGTATGAACCATCAAGGGAGCCAGGATCTGATTATGCAAGATCCTAGAGAGATGGGAACCTTTTGAGAGAGGCTTATTCTTCTATCCTAAGTTATCCCTGGAGGCATTTGAAATTTTGTAGCACACAGGGAAATAGGTAAAGAACCAGGGCAGAAAATGACAGCTAAACAGATTCCTTGCAATCTCCTGGGGCTAGGAAAATGAAAATTGTAGTTCAAAGCTACCTTAGAAGCCAAGATTTGAGAAGCCAAGATGCTAGCAAGAAGGAAAAGCTCAGAGACATAAGCCTGAAACGCTATGCCACTTTTCACCAGAGGTGATTGCCAATTCATAAGCACCATAGGACAATATTAAGAAAGTGGGCATAAATATCTGTTAAGAGGCTGAGAATTTAAACCGAGCTTTTGGCAGTTGTGCAGTGCTGCAAGACACAAATTGGAGTTCAAGCCATGAAAACAGGATTGCAGTTGGGCCTCTTTATTCTAGGAATAAGGGTAAACTAGAAATAGACAAGAACTTGCATAGACTGAAACCCAGCCTAAATTTAGCTTTGTGACTGATTAGAATGAGGCTTCTACCTCAATCATTTCCTGCCATTAGCTAAAATAAATAATCTGGAGAAAATTAACATCTTCCAGAGCTTCCACATTTTTCCATATACAATGTCCAGCACCCAAACAAAAATTACCAGGCATATAAGGAAACAGAACTAAGGGGGGGGGGGAACTACAATGGAAACAGACTCAGAGGTGATTTATATATTGAAGTTATGGGACATGAGCTTTAAATTAACTCTGACTTATATGTTTAATTTAATGGATGGCAAAGTGGAGCATTTATCCATAGACTCTATAAAAAAAGAGCATCAAATAGAAAACTGAGAAATGAAAAAATAAAATAGCCAAGCTAAAGGACTCGATGAATATATGTAATAATAAATTAAGACCAAATGAAGGGAGTATTAGTGAACTAGAAAATAGTACTTTTTAAAAATAATCAAGACTTTATCAGGAGGGACAAAGGATATAAAATAAAGACAAGAGTGAAAAAGACACATGGGCAAAGTGAAATGATAAAACACTAGTGTAATTGGAGTCTCGTAAGGAGGAATGGGGGAAGGGATGAAGTAAAATAACTATCTGAATGACAGCAGCAGGACAGAAGTGACTCATCAATATAGAGGTTCCTCATTAGGATTAACAGCCAATTCTCATGCCAAAAAATTCTATATCCAGCAAAACAGCCCTTCAAAACTGAAGGAGAAATTAAGACATTGCCACATAATCCAAAATCATGGAAGTTCATTACTAGTAGGTCTACCTTACAAGAAGTGCTAAAGTGAGTTCTTCAGGATGAAATGAAAAGTCACTAGACAGTAATGTGATGGTTAGGCTCATCTGTCTACTTGGCCAGGTAATGGTGCCTGGTTGTTTGGTCAAGCAAGCACTGGCCTAATGGTTACTGTGAGGACATTTCATGGACTTGAATAATCAGTAAGCTGATTGCAAGGACAGATGATTATATTTACAATCAACTGAAGAGATATCCTTCAACAATGAGAGAAGTCTAACCCAATCAGTTGAAGTCCTTAACAGGAGAAGTGATGATTCCAGCAGTCAGAAGATATAATTTCCATCTCCAGCCAGCCAGTTTCTCCTAGAGAATTCATAGAAAATCTTAATCACAATATTTACAGATATCTCCTATCAGATCTGTTTCCCTAGAGAACCCTGGCTAATACAGTAACTCAAAGCCACATGAAGATAAAACAAACACAAACATACACACACAAGTAAAGGTAGTTATTTAGGTAAATTTAAAAACCACAAAATTATACTTTTTGGTTTGTAACTGTTTTTTCTATATGTATTAAAGGTAAGTAATTAGAAAACAGTAACTAGAAATCAGTGTGGATGGGCACATAATTAATACAGATGTAATTTATAACAATAACAGTATCAGGAGCATGGAGCTGCATAAAAGCAGATTTTTTAATACTATTGAAATTAATTTGGTAGTAATTCACAATTGACTGTTATAAATTTAAGATTTTAATTATAATTCTCATAGTAACTACAAAGAAAATAACCAAAAATGCAGATAAATAAAGGAGATGGGACTCAAAATGGTAACTAGACAAAGTTTAATTAAACACAAAAGACATAATAACGAAGGAACTGTGGAACAAAAAATATATCAGATCTACAGAAAACAAGTAAAAAAATGGCAGAAGTGAGTCCTTCCTCATCAGTAATTACTTTAAGTGTAAATAGATTAAACTCTTTAATTAAAAGGCCAATATTGGCAGAATAGATTTTTTAAAATGATCTGACTATATGTTACATACAAGAAACTCACTTCAGATACAAAACTCAAATTTATTGAAAGTGAAAGGATGGAAAATGATATTCCATGCAAACAATAATAAAAGAAAGCTAGATTGGCTACAGAAATATCTGACAAAAGAGACCTTAATTCAAAAATGTTTATAAGAGAGAAAAAAAGGACATTGTAAAATGACTAAAAGGCCAATCCATCAAGATATAACAATTATAAATATATTATCACCTAACAACAGAACCCCAAAATAAATAAATAAGGCAAAAACTGGCAAAATAGATGGGAGAAATAAGCAATTCTACAATAACAGCTGGAGACTTCAATATCCCAATTTCAGTAATGGATAGAAAAATTAGAACATCAATAGGACTTAAACAACACTATAAACCAACTAGACCTAACAGACATATACAAAACACCTCACCCAGCAACAACAGAACACATGTTTTTCTCAAAGCACATGAAACATACTCCATTGTAGATCACATGTTAGGCCACAAAACAAGTCTCAATACATTTTTAAAAAACTGAAATTGTACAAAGTATCTTTTCTGACCACAATGGAATAAATATAGAAATCAATAACAGAAAGAAACCTGCAAAAATTCACAAATTTGTGGAAATTAAACATGGTCAATCAACAGGTCAAAGAAGAAATTGTGTGGGAAATTAGAAATATATGCTGAGATGAATGAAAATGAAAACATCAAATACCAAATCTTATAGAATGCAGCAAAGGCAGTGCTCAGTGGAACAGTTTTTAGCTATAAATGCTTCAACCAAGTTGAAGGAAGGACACAATAAAGATTAGAATGGAAATGCACAAAAGTCAATAGAAGCTTGGACACAAGATGGAGGCAGAGTAAGTAGCTCCAAGAGTCAGCTTGTCCTACAGAGCAAGTTAGTAATCAGGCAGAGCTAGCTAAATCCCCTGTTTGGGGGCCCAGGGGACCAGAAGAGCATCCTGCAACATCCTTGGAAGAACGGAAGGAGAATACTACCCATCTGCAGTGAAGATTCTTGAGTAGAGCTCTCCATGCCTCCGAGACCAGTCCCATCCCCTGCTGGTGGTGCAAGCTGCCTCAGGAACTACTCCCTGACTGGAGTTGGAAGTACCACTTCTTGATAATGGCATATGAAGAGATGGTCAGGCACTGATCTCAGCTACTGATTAGTAAATTCAGCTGGCCAGTGACCAATCCTAAGAACATCTAAAGTCTGAATCTGTCCAAGTTTTCCCCAGCTTCTCCAGGCAATTGCTGGCACTTTTGGAACACATGAACTGGATTGTTAGATACATCTCTGGTTCCATCGCCACCTCTGATAGGGCAGGAGGAGGGATGGTATGCCCTCAGCCTCTCCTGGCTACTGCAGTAGCTTTCAGCATGCATGGACTAAACTGATGGGAAAACTTATGTAGACATCTCCACCCACAAGAGGATAGGAGGGAGGCAATTGTTCTTCAACCTCTCCAGGCGACTGCAGGTGCTTTTGGCTCACACAGACTAGACTGTTGGGCACTGTAGTGGTTCCATCTCTGCCCCTGACAGGGCAGAAGGGACAGCACTCCATCAGCCTCTCTGGGAAACTACAGCCACTTTCAGCCTGTGTGTACTAGACTGTTGAAGACATCGCTGACTCTGTTCCCACCCCTGACAGGGCAAGAAGAAGAATAGTGTGCCCTCAGCCTCTCCAGGCAACTGCAGTCACTTTCAGGCCACACTGAATAGATTGTTAGGCAAACCTGTGGATACACCTCCACCCCCCAATAGGATAGGAGGGGGGTGGTGTTTCCTCAACCTCTCTGGGAAACTGCAGGAACTTTTGGCTGACACAGACTAGATTATTGGACACGTCTGTGGCTCCATATCCTACTTCTTACAGAGCAGGAAGAGGAACAGTGCTCCCTCACACTCTCAAAGCAACTGTAGCAATTTTGGGCCCACAAGAACTAGATTATTGAACACATTTGTGGCTTCATCTCCACTCCTGACAGAGCTGGAAGAGGGACAGTGCACCCTCACCCTCTGTGGGCAACTGCTGTCACTTTTGGCCTGTATGGACTAGATTGCTGGCAACACCAGAAGCTCCATTCCTGCAACTTTCAGGGAAGCAGGGATGCTGGTGCTTTATTAGCCTACATGGGCAACTACAGTCAGCTTTGACTAGCATGGTTTACTTTGCTGCCAACACCTGTGGCTCAATCCCCACTCCAGGCAGGGGAGGAAGGGGCATGGAACTTCATCAGTCTCTCTGGGAAACTACAGATGGTCTTGATCTGTATATCTTGGACTACTGCACATGGCTGTGGTTGTATTCCTACCCTTGGCAGGGGAGAAAGGTGGGAGTAGCTTCATCAGTTCCTGGGACAATGCCGGCAGTTTCAGCGTCCATGGTTTACAGTACCAACCACATCCCTGACACCTATTCTGCAACCAGCAAGGGAGAAAATGCAAGAAATAAATGAAAAGGAGCTGAAAATTTCAGATGGGCTAAACACAAGCCACTATAAATTTCAAAATTAAGTTGAACCAAATATCAAAGGGAGGCTGTAGCACAAAGTCAATCAAATAGAAAGCCCTAAAGAGAGAAAGTGAGCAGAGAATAAATACATCTAGTAAATCAGATGCCAAGACACCAACAAAAAATTACCACCCATACCAAGAAACAGGCAGATATGGCCCAGTCAATGAAAGAAACTAAGCCTCCAGATGACATAAAAGAATTGAGACAACTGATCATACATGTTCAAACAAATCTCCTTAATAAATTCAATGAGATGGCTAATGAAAATAAGTACATCAAGAGGACACTGGGAAAGCACAAAGAAGGATTTGAAGGCATACATAGCAAAATAGCAGATCTTATGGGAATGAAAGTCACAATAAATGAAATTAAAAATACACTGGATGCATATAAAAGCTGATTTCAAAAAGCAGAAGAAAGCATCAGTAAACTTGAAGACAGAGCTTCTGAAAGCAAACATACAAAAGAACCAAGAAGTAAAAGACTGGAAAAATTGAACAGGGCTCTGGAACTAAATTATGGCAAGAGACATGTAAACATATGTGTCATGGGTTTTGCAGAAGGAGAAAAGAAGTGAAAAGTAACAAAAGGAATATATGAGGAAATAATAGTAGAAAAATTCCCAACCCTATTGAAGGACGTAGATATCTGTGTCCAAGATGCACAACATACTCACATCTGAATAAATCTGAATAGACCTACTATGAGACACATACTAACCAGAATGGCGAATGCCAAAGATAAAGAGAGACTACTGAAAGCACCAAGAGAAAAGAGAGTCATCACACACACAGGATGCCCAATAAGATTAAGTGCTGGTTTCTCACCAGAAACCATGGAGGAAAGAAGTCAGTGGTATGATATATTTAAGATACTGAAAGATAAAAATTGCCAGTCAACAATCTTGTATCTGACAAGATTATCTTTAAAAAATGAAGACTAGTTTAGAATATGCACAGATAAACAGAAACTGAGAGACCAGCTCTACAGTAAATACTAAAGGGAATGCTACAGCTTGAAAAGAAAAGAAAGGAGAAAGAGGTTTGGAAGAGAGTCTCAAAATGAAGATTATATTGGTAAAAGTAACTAAAAGTGTAAAAAAATGGTGAGCACAAGATAAAACCAAAAGCTCAAAACAGGTGAAGTAAGAACTGCCTTTACAGTAATACCATTAAATGCAATAGATTAAGCACCCCAGACACAGACTGGTGGAATGGATAAGAAAACATAAGCCATCTATATGCTGTCTGCAAGACACTCACCTTAGAAACAAGGATAAAAATAGATTGAAAGTGTAAGGCTGGAAAAAGATATTCCACAAATACTCTAACAAAAGAAAATGCTGGAGTAGCTATTCTTATATAGGATGAAATAGACTTTAAAAGCAAACTTGTTATTAGAGACAAGGATGGTCATTATATACTAACAAAAGAGGCAATTCATCAAGAGGAAATAACAAGCATAAATACACATTTATGCACCTAACCAGTATGCCTCAAATTACATGAGGCAAACACTTGCAAAACTGACAGAAGAAATAGATATCTCTACAATAATAGTTGGAGACTTCAACACACCACTCTCATCATTGAATAGACCATCTGAGCAAAAGATCAGTAATGAAATAGATAGCTTGAATAATATAATAAATGAACTAAACCTAATAGGCATATACAGAACATTGTACCCCAAAACAACAGTATATGCATTCTTCTGAAGTGCTCATGGATCTTTCTCTAGAATAGATCAAATATTGGGTCACAAAGCAGATCTCAATAAATTTTAAAAGATGAAAATTATCCAAAGCACTTTCTCTGATCATAATGGAATAAAGCTGGAAATCAACAACAGGCAGAAAAAGGGAAAGTAAAAAAATATATAGAGATTAAGCAGCACACTATTAAATAATCAGTGTGTAAAGAAGAAATTGCGAGAGAAATCAGTAAGTATTTTGAGAAGAATGGCCACAAAAACACAACATATTAGAACCTATGAGGTACAGCAAAAGCAGCGCTGAGAGGGAAATTTATAGACTACATTGCTTACAGTAAAAACAAGAAAGAGCTAAAATCAATGACCTAACTACAGCTGAAGGAATTAGAGAAAAAACAGCACAGCATGCCCAAAGCAAGCAGAGGGAAGGAAATAACAAAGATTGGAGCAGAAATAAATGAAATTGAGAACTAAAAAAAACAGTAGAGAACAAAATTGAAAAACCGTTAGCTAGACTGACAAAGAAAAGAATAGGTGAGAAGCAAATTAATACAATTAGAAATGAAAATGGGGACATTACTAATGACCCAACAGAAATGAAAGAGATCATAAGAGGATACTATGAACAACTCTACACCCACAAACTAGACAATATAGATGAAATAGGAAAATTCCTAGGAACATATAAACAACCTATACTGACCCTAGAAGAAATAGAAGCCCTCAAATAACCAATCACAAGAAAACAGGTTGAAACAGTCATCAAACAACTCCCCAAAATGGAAAGCATAAGACCAGATGGCTTCAAAGGTTAATTCTACCAAACATTCAAAGATTTAATATCAATCTTACTCAAAATCTTCCAAAAAATTTAAAAAGAAAGAGCACTACTGAACTCATTCTATGAGGCCAATATCACCCAAATACCAAAGCCAGATAAGATATTACAACAAAAGAAAATTACAGACCCATTTCCCTAATGAATATGGATGCTACAATCCTCAACAAAATACCTGCTAATCAAATGCAACAACACATCAAAAGAATTATTATTCATCATGATTAAGTGGGTTTTATCCCACACATGCAAGGGTGCTTCAACACAAGAAAATCAGTCAGCAAAATAAACCACATTAATGAATAAAAGAAGGAAAATCACATGATTTTCTTGATTGAAGCAGAAAAGGCATTTGACATAAACCAGCATCTGTTCTTGACTAAAACACTCCAAAGGATATGAATCGAAGGAAACTTTTTCAACATGATAAAGGGAATATATGAAAAATCCACAGCTAACATTGTACACAGTGGTAAAATACTGAAAGCTTTCCCGTTGAGATCAAGAAGACGAGAATGCCAACTGTCACCACTGTTGTTCGGTATAGTGCTAGAGGTTCTAGCTAGAGCAATCATGCAGGAAAAAAGAAATAAAAGACATCCAAATTGGGGAAAAAGTAGTAAAACCTTCACTATTCACAGATGATACGATTTTATACCTAAAATATCCCAAAAGGTCTTCAACAAAGCTACTAGAGCTAGTGAACAAATTCAGCAGAGTGGCAGAGTGGCAGGATACAAGAGTAATACGCAAAAACAGTCATGTTTCTATAAACTAGTAATGAGCAATCTGAGGAGAAAGTCAGGAAAAAAATTCTATTTACAATAGTGATAAAAAGATAAGTTTAGGAGATTCAACTTACCCAGATACATAAAGCACTTGCCTTCAGAAAACTACAGTGCTTTGTTAAAAGAAGTCAAATAGGACTTAAGTAAATAGACGTACATTCTGTGTTCATGGATAGCAAGACTAAATATTGTTAAGATGTCAATTCTACCCAAATTGATATACAGATCCAATGCAATCCCGATAAAATTCCAAAGGGCTTTTTTAAAGAAATGCAAAACTCAAATTTATTTGGAAGGGTAAGTGGTCTTGAATTGCTAGAAACATCTTAAAAAGGAAGAACGAAGTTGGAGGACTCTCACTTCCTGACTTTGAATGTTATTACCATTCTACAGTGGTAAAAACAGCATGGTGCTGGCATAAAGATAGACATATATACCAAAGGAACTGAACTGATGGTTCAGAAACAGACCCTCACATCCTTGGTCATGTGAATTTTTGACAAGGATGTCAAACCCACCCAGTTGGTGCAGAACAGTCTATTCAACAAATGATGCTGGGAGAACTGGATATCCATATCCAAAAGAAAGAAAAAGGACCTCTACCACATACCTTCTACAAAAATTAACTCAAAATTAATCAGACCTAAATATAAAAGCAAGAACCATAAACCTTCTAGAAGAAAATATAGTGAAACATCTTCAAGACCTGGTGATAGGTGGTGGTTTCTTAAACCTTACACTGAAAGCACATGCAACAAAAGAAAAAAAAAACGTATAAATGGGACCTCCTCAAACTTAAACAATTCTGTGATTCAAAGGACTTTGTCAAGATGTTGAAAAAGCAACCCACTCAATGGTAGAAAACATTTGGAAACAACATATTCAACAAAGCTTTGATTTCCACTATACAAAGAGATCATAAAACACAACAATAAAAGAGCAAGCAATCCAATTTAAAAATGGGAAAAAGACAAATCTCCAAAGAGGATATACAAATTGCCATAAAGCATGAAAACATGTTCAATATCACTAGCTATTAGGGATATGCAAATCAAAACAACAATGAGATATCATTTCACACTTCATAGAATGGCCATTATTAAAGTTAACAACAATAACAAAAAAACAAAACAATAAGTGCTGGAGAGGATGTGGAGAAATAGGAACACTCCTTCACTATTGGTGGTAATGTAGAATTGTGCAACCCCTGTGGAAGACAGTTTGGTAGTTCCTCAGGAAACCAAATATGAACTGCTTTATGATCCAGCAATCCCTCTACTAGGAATATATTCAGAAGAACTGAAAGCAATGGTGCAAACAGCCATTTGCACACTGATGTTCATAGCAGTATTATTTACAATTGCCAAAAGATGGAAGCAACCCAAGTGTCCATCAACCAATGAATGGATAAGCAAAATATGGTATATACACACAATGTGGTAAGAAGAAATGAAATTGGGACACATATGTTAACATGGATTAACCTTGAGGACATTATGTTAAATGGAATAAGCCAGACACAAAAGGACAAATATTGCAGGGTTTCACTAAGATGAACTAAATACAAAGAATATGCACATGGAGTTAAAACCTAGTCTATAGGGGCTGGCTGTAGCCCAGTGGATAGGGTGCCGGTACACCACATGGGAGGCCCCGGGTTTGGTTCCCAGAGACCTCTCCAAGCGGGCAGACCACCTTGAGGGGGCAGGCCACCGTGGGCGGGGCACAGCCACTGTGGACAGGGCAAAAAGCTGCCATGGACAGGGCAAAGCCGCCATGGGCAGGGCAGGTCGCCTGCGAATGGAGTGCAGCCAGCCACCCGTGAACTGAAGCAGAGCCAGCCGTGAATGGAAGCAGAAGACACCCACAAGCGGGGCAAAGCCGGTCTCGGCAC
>PVKH010035927.1:0-11666 GCA_004027955.1 Chaetophractus vellerosus
ACAAGGCCACCCTCACAGCTTCCCCACTGTCACTCCCCTGTGCCCTACAAGGCCATCTTCGCCACTCCCCCAGTACCTGGCAAGACAACACTCACTGTCCCCAACCCCGCCTGGCAAGACCACCCTGACAGGCTGCCCATGCTGCTCCCACTGCCATTCCCCCCTTCCTGGTAGGGCATCTTCTCCACCACTTCCCCCAATACTGGTGGGCCACCCACACAGCTCCTATGCCACTCACCTGCCACCTCCCCTACAACCAGTGGGGCCACCCTCACAGGCAGTCAGTGCAGCTCTCCCACCCTTTCCCCATGATTGGCAGGGCCACCCATGCTGCTCCCTCACCGCTTCCCCACAACCAGTGGGACCACCCGCACAGATCCTGGCAGTGCTTCCCACCCTTTCCTGCAATCGGCGAGGCTGCCCAAGTGGGCCACCTGTGCTGCTCCCTTACCGCTTCCCCACCTTTTCCCTGCAATTGGCTGGGCCACCCACCTGGGCTGCCCATGCCTCTCCTGCATAGCTATCCTGCCTCTTCCTTTGTGAATGGCTGGGCCGCACATGGGCATCCTCAACACTTTGCTCTCCCTTACTACTACTTCACTCCTCACCTATTGCCATGCCTAGTACAAGTCATCATCATTCTCCCATAGATTACTGTAAAAGTATTTCCTTGAATCTACTGCTGCCTCCTTCGATCCAATCTTTTTTTAAAATTAATTAATTAATTTTTTAAAGATACAGAGATTACATAAATGTTACACAAAAACTTGAGGGGTACCCATATGCCCCACCTTCCACACCTCCCACAACCTCCCATACCTCCCACAACCTCCCACATATATATTCTTCATTAGTGTGGCAAATCACCTACAATAGATATACACATTCTGGGACTTTGCCATGAAGCATGGACCATAGTTCACATTGTAGACAATCCAATCCTCTTGTACTATTATTGGATAATTTCCTCAGAAGTATCTTCTGGTTTGCTGATTACCCCCAAATCAGAGCCTAATCTGCTTTTAAATTTATTGACAATACATTTACTTTCTAGAACTCTTCAAACTTTGGCTCTTCAAATCTGCTTCAAGTTTTCTTCTAGTGTTTTGCCATGTGTGTGTGTAATCACTTTTTTTATTAGAGAAGTTGTAGGTTTGCAGAAAAATAATGCAGAAAATACAAAGTTCCCATATACCCCACATACGTACACACAGTTTTCCCTATTATCAACACTTTGCAGTAGTGTGGTAATTTTGTTACATTTGATAAAATAATAATATATTTATACTATTAACTATAGCCTATAGTTTATATTAGGATTCACTGTGTTGTACAGTCCTATGTTTTTGTTTTTTTTTTCATTCTAGTAACATGTATACAACCTAAAATTTCCCCCTTTAGCCACATTCAAATATATAATTCAGTAAGAGTAATTACATTCACAATGTTCTGCTACCATCACCACCATCTATTACCAAAACTTTTCCATCACTCAAACAGAAACTCTATAACAATTAAGCATTAGTTCCCCATTCCCTATACCACCCAAGCCCCAAATAACCACTATTCCAATTTTTGACTCTTTGAATTTGCTTATTCTAATCATTTCATGTCAGTGAGGTCATGAAATATTTATCCTTTTGTGTCTGGCTTATTTCACTCAATATGATGTCTTTAAGGTTCATCCATTGTTAGAGAAAAATGGCGTTCACTGGGACACAGAGACTGATGATTGCAGGCAGAAGTTTATTGGTAAGCTCTCCCAATGGAAGGGGTCTGAAGAATAGACTTCAGCATGGTGGGGTTCTGAATTTATACATTACATCAATAGGCCAAGAAACTGAGTACAGCCTGGGGTCAAATGGCCAAGGGGGAGTGGGTTAGTAGGTCTTGGAATGTGGGAGAGGTTGGGGAGGGAGTGATGGCCCTTATCTGCTCCATTTTTTTTAATTCTTGGGAGGGGATGAGTTAGGTGGGTTATGGCTGGAGGCTGCCATTCCTCAATCTATGCCACAAGGGCATTGATTCAAGGTCCTATGACCTGTAAACCTCGTAAAGGGGAAAACTCTAACTTTCCTAACTCTTTGATTATATATATGATGATGATGATGATGATGATGATGAAGGACCTAAGTAATGGGAATACTGGGCAGAACAGAAAGGTGAGGGGATTCAGGACATTGGCTCAGTCTGGCTACTTCCTGCTGTTATGGGGCAGTGAAGGGTTCCCTTCTGTTCTGTCCAGTGGGTTCTGATTTCTGGTCCCAAAGAGGCTGGTATTGGCATTCATGTAGCAAGAAGATGTTGTTCACATATTCCTGAGATGTTGACTGTAGGATTTGGTGTGTGAATCAGATGAGGAGCTGTAAGAGACAAGGACCAAAAAGAAGCAGCAGCAATAATAACAGTGTGATGTTATAATGGGTAAAGAGATTGATTTTAGGGGTGAGAAAAGGAGAGAAATGAAGGATGACCAGGATTGATTTCCATAGCTGTTGTCTCGGGCCCTCTGAATGATTTTCTTTTGAAATTTTAAGATTTTCTTCTACCTGCCCAGTTTTGTTAATATAAAAACAACAAGTTTCCTGTTGGATTAGGGACAGGGGTGGGGGTTTGGGGTCATCTGCTATGGGGCAGGGGAGACCTGCCAGTGCTGACCAGGGTCGCAGGTGGGTATTTTGCTAAATGGAGCTAACATTCTCAACTCTTTTTTATATGGTTAGGTAGAGAGGGAGAGTGGGAAGGTGGACATCGATCATCTGGCTGCTTTCTGCTGTTATGGGGCATTGTGGGATTCAGTTACTGTTCCCCTTTTGGTGTTGAGATATTGTGGCTTCTGGCTCAGCAGCTGGCACTGTATTTTTGTAGCAGGAGAAGATCATGTACATGATCATGTGTGACATCTCGGACAGCTGTTTGGATAAACTGAGTTATTGCACAGAAGATGTATGGGCCTGCTGATATGAAGAGAATGAGAGTTATAATTGTGGTAAGGATAGGAATTAGCCATGAAATTTAGAGTGGGCTGTGAGGTTATCACCTCCAGGAGTCTGAGGAAGGAATAATAAGATTATATACTCAACATTGAACATTAAATGGTTGAATAATATTCCATCGTATATATATTCCACATTTTGTTTATTCATCTGTTGATGGACACTTGGGTTGCTTCTATCTTTGGCAATTGTGAATAATGCCACTATGAACATTGGTGTGAAAATATCTGTTTGAGTCCCTCCTTTCAATCATTTTGGGTATATACCTAGAAGTGGGATTGCCAGGTCATGTGATAATTCTTTGTAATCACTTTTAAACATAATTATTTTAGAGCCTGTATCTGATGGCCTTAGTATTTGAAAATCCTTCTGTTTGGTATGTCTTCTGACAATTTCCCAAATGTGTTGTAATTTGGGATTGTGAATTTAGTTTTAGTGGGTTTTATATTTGGAAATCCTTAGATGAGAACTAGTTGTGGCTCAAGCAGTTGGGTGCCCACCTACCACATAGGAATTTCCAAGTTCAGTTCCTGATGCCTCCCAAAAAAGAAGACGAGCAGACACAGAGAGCACACAACAAACAGATACAGAGAACAGACAGCGAGTTCAAACAACTGGGGGAGGGGGGAGAAATAAATAAAAATAAATCTTTAAAAAAAGAAAATCTAATTGCCAAATTTCAGTAAATAAAGGAAATGTCCTTGAAGGCTATGGAAAGATTTTCCTCGATTGTGCTTGGGACAAATTACACAATTATAGTATATTTTCCAGAGCCTGATGGTCAATATGCTTCTAAGGTTATTCATATTCATAATTTTAGGATATTATGGAAACAAAGGTTTTAAACATTCTTTGGAGGAAGAGAGAAAAAAACATTTCTTGCATAAATTATCATTGTTTCAATTTTATTCTATGTGGGTATGTTCTCCCTAGGTTTATACAAGTACTGACAAACAAAACTAGCTTTATGTCTCTTAGATATTTAAGATGATAAAAAAATAAGTTTGTGTTTAACAAAATTATTATTTTGACAAATGTTATTTTAAAATAATTGTATTTTATAAGATATGTGAAGGCAGTTCAAAGATCTTTCCAGTAGCTTAAAGTATGCAGATATAGAGTATGCAGGATATCCTTTGTTAAAGAGTGTAGATTTTTCCTAAGATAAAATGTCTGTACAACTCCAACGCCCTGAAAATGCCTCCATATTACACCTATTCTTCCCTCTCCCATCCCTCAGAGCCTCTGGTGGCCACTGCCTTTACATCAATGGTAAGAGTTCTTCCATTGCTAGAATAATAATAAGTCTATTGTAGAATAATAATGTCTACTTTAGTCCATTCTTCATTCCCCATCTTGAGGATTTTGGGATGGTGATGCTCACTCTGCTTCTAATTGAGAGGGAGCTTAGTTCCCATGGGGCAGATGGATGGAACTACCTTGTTCCTTGGGATGGGCATTGTCCATCATCATCTCCTTGTTAGTTGTCCTGGGTAAGTCCAATGAACTGGAGAGTAGGTGTTGCAACTCTGCTGAGATTCAGTGCTCACATGTACAGACCAAAGATTTAAGTCTCTGGGACATATACTTATCAAGTAAAGTGCTAATTATAGGCTCAAATAAAAATGACATTATAAGTCATTGTATATTTTGTCATAACCTACAAAATTGTGCGGGGCAGAGTGTAAACTATAATGTAAACTGTAATCTATGGTTAGTAGCAATGCTTCAATGTGTGTTCATCAATTTTAACAAGTGTACCACACTAATGAGGGATGTTGTTGATGTAGGAAAGTGAGGGAGGGGGAGGGAGCGGGGCATATGGGAATCCCTTATATTTTTTATGTAACTGTTTTATAATCTAAAGCTTCTTTAAAAATAAAAAAAAATTAATTAATAAAAAAAAAGATAAAATGTCAGTTTTTCACAGATGAGAGACAGGAATGTAGGACAAGACCTGAAAGGATATGGAAAGTTGTAGAAGGTTTGTGGAAATGAATTTTGTTTAAGTCAAGGCTGACTAAAATTTGATGAGCTTATTTAAAAGTGAGTGTTTTTTACCTAAGGTAAAATGGCTAGTTTCCCATAATGAAAGGTAGAAATATTTAGGGCAAGATCTGAATGGATATGGAAAGTTGTGGAGAGTTTGTGGGAGTGAATTTTGTTTGTTGTAATCAATGCTGACTGTATTTTTTTGTTGTTGTTCTTTTTTGACTGTAACTTAATAAGCTTATTTAATTTTGTCTTAAGGTGAAACAACTGTTTTTTGCAGGCTGTAAATCAGGAATGTGCAGAACAAAATCTAAATGAATATAAAAGTTTATAGAAAGTTTGCAGAAACAAAGCTATCTGTTATGATCAATGCTAAGACTTGATAAACTCATCAAATGGTATACTGATACAAAACTAAAATTTAATTTTCTTTCTGTTAAAGTAACAAAGTTTTCTTAAACAATTGGTCTATTCATAATAGAAGATTTGTTTTTTTCCAAATATTCAATATAAAAGACAAAGAGTCTGTGTTTTATCAGAGTAACTTCTTGTACTTCCTGTTTACCTTATCGTATTCTTAGTGGTTTAAGAGAAAATAAAGCCTTTACTATTTTAGAAGATGAGTCTTTTATTTGTCACTTTGTTAATAGAAAACCAAATATTGTTTCTGTTCAAACATAATGTCCAAACCTGACAAATTTCAACGTTTTAAATTAAACCCTACAGGATATCTTTTATTTCAAACTGTTGCAAAGAATTTGTTCTTTCACCTTGTAAAAAGTGAGGCGCTAAAAAAAAGTTTCATTTAATATTTTATAAGTTGCATCAGAAGTGTTTGGGAAATGTTATAAAATTTGAAGAAATTTTCTACCCTTCTGTTGTTTAAATTTGTATAAGTAGAATGTTATTTATATATATTCTAAGACTCTTTGCTCTTTGTGTGTAACCTAGTAGCTCCCTGGAATTTTAGGTGTCTGTATGACACCTGAGACTCAGAGCTAAATTTATCCAGCTCTAAAGGTGCTGAAGTAGCAGCATTAATTCTAAAAGTCCACTCTCTACAACAATTGTTAAAGAAGCTAAAGAATCAGACTTCAATTAAAAGATGAATGGGGCTGATCTAGTAAAAGACTAAGGTGAATCAGAACATACAAGGTAAAAAGTAATATCTATATTTTTAAACTTTAATTCCTATTGGGGGCCAAAATGGAGAAATTTATTATGTTAAAAAGAATTTTTTTTTTTAGTTTTCTGTGCCACACTATCTAATATAACTTGTCTGGTCAGTTTATTTGGACAACCTAGCTCAGCTTTATTTAATATGAAACCAAAGACAAGAAATGAGACCTTGGTATTCTGTACAGGTTGATGTAATACCTGGTGCATTTCAGAGTGTTTGGGGGCATAAAATGAAAAGATATTTGCAAGGTCCCTTGAGGGACTGAAAAAAGAAAGTATGGAACTATTAAACTTCCCCTCAGGGATTCTTGCTATTCTCTCAAGCAATAGGAGCTCCCATGCTACTGAAACGAATCAAGGAACTTTCAAGGTCTAAATCTAAGATCTACTCCTTTTTAAAAACATAAATTATCCTCATTTAAATTCATAACAGAGAACCCTATGAAAATAAACTCTGAAATATATGAGCCCCATCTAATAAAAAGAAATGTGGTAATAAGCCAAACCCTCAATCTTGAAGGTTGAACTTAGAAAACTTTTTAAAATAAATAGAGCCTAATCATAATTAATGCATAATAGTCACCCCCCTGAAAGCCTCTTTGTTACTCATATGTGGCCACTCTCTAAGCCAAACTCTGCAAATAAACTCACTACCTTCCCCTCTATGTGGGACATGATTCCCAGGGATGAATCTCCCTGGGACCATGAGATTAAACCAAAAGAGGGAAAAGAAATAAAAGCAAAATAAAGTTTCATGGCTAAGAGATTTCAAATAGAGGCAGGAGGCCATTCTGGAGGTCATTTTGATACACATTTCAGACAAATATTTTAAATCACCACAGTATGCAAAGCCCCAAGCAACAGTTCCTAAAAACCCTTAGTAATACTATGAGCTCTATCAAAGAATCTATAAAAATTATTTCCCCCATGTAACATAGTTCTACTCCTTTTATTTAAACCTATAATTTTCAATTTACTTAGTAATTTAATTTTTCAGAGACTTAAAGCCTCCAAATTGTTCCTATGCCAGTTAAGCCATAAAACCCAGAAGCACCAATCTCTTAAATAATGACAGCCAGTTTCATTCCTCTACCCCATAATGTTGATGCCCCTTTTCAGCACAAAGAATTTAGAATAGTCATTGTCCAGAGATCTCTCAAGATTGAAGAAATGAACAAAACAAGAGGGAGGAGTTATAACCGAGAGTTAAGAATTAAATGATTATGATTATTGAATTATTATATAGATGCTTTTCTAAAAAAAACTTTCTAGTGTATTGTAGAATAGCCAAGTTAATATTTGAAATTACTGAAACTTGCTGAACTAGTCTCAGCCCTTATTTATTCTTACTATTGTGATGGTTATTCTAGACTAGTGTCAGCCCCTGTTTATACTTACTGTTATGATGGTTATTCTAGAATAGTCTCAGCCCTTGTTTATACTTACTATTGTGATGGTTATTCTAGCCTAGTCCCAACCCTTGTTTATGCTTGCTACCACTACATCTTCCCTTGTTTGAATTCATAAAAACCCTAAACTTAGATTCAGGGAGAGTTTTATGCCCATAGGCCATGTGATCTCCTGCTTCACATTTAGCAAAAGCTCTCTTTGAAACCCCAGGGTCTCAGGAATTGGTCAATTGAGTATATCAGGCAGAGAACCTTCTGCTTTTTCTCAGTAACACCCCCACTTCATAGTCAATCCTATTGAGTTTACATTGCCTTTTCTTCTCACTAGCCATTCACTTCTCAGCCTATTACAGTCTAGGCTCAAACCCCATTGCTCCACAAAATCTGGTTTAGTCAAAGTGACCACAACCTCCCTTTTGCTAAATGTAATGAATGCCCTTCAGCCCTTTGGTTACTTCTATGCAGTGTCTGGCCCTAGTGACCACTTTTTTTTTCATGAAACACCCCTCCTCCCATGGCTTCTCTGATCCCATACTTCCTTGATCATTCTTCTGCCGCTCTGGCTTTTCCCTCCAAGGAAACAATGCCCCATGAATATTTTCATGTTTCTCTAGTCCATATAGCTTTAGATAGTCATCTTTGCCTGTTTATCATTGTCCAGTGCAGAGTTTTCTTTGACAAATCCCACCCTAGGTCTAGGTTAGTGCCCCTCCTATGTCTCTACTTATTCCTATATAGCACTTACTGATCTACTTTAATTACTTGACTATCTCAAAATGTATTCTTCTTGTGGGCAGGGACTAAGATTTTTGCAACGTTGTACATTCCCTTCCCCTACTCAACCCCAGGATGGTATCTGGCTCTTATGGTGATTTGTTGAATTAATCATAGGTTCCAGTTACAGTTCTTCTCCTGATTAACTGAGCGATCTGATACTGCTTCCTGTAAGATTACAGGTAAAAAGAACCCCAAGAATAGCATTGCTAAGTTACAAACCTGTAGCAATTCTCCTGGTAGTAGTGCCACCATAACGAGCAGGTATATTTTAAAGTTTCAGAGTGTTCACTGCATTAATAGCTTGGTATATCAAGTGGCTTGAGTAAATGGAAAAAATAGAAATTGACATTTACCAAGAATGGGGAAAACTGGGGGAAGAGTAGTTTGGGGGGGGGTGTGTGAAATCAGGATGTTTCAACTTTGAGATCCCTATTATACATCCAAATGGAGATGTTAAAAAGGCAGTTAGATATACCAGTCTAGAATTCCGGGTAGAAATTCAGGCTGGAGATATAAACTCAGATTTATGAGAATATGAAAGTATTTAAGGCCATGAGATGGGATGATAAATCCTCTGACCACTACCTCCTTTCTCTTCCAGCTCACTCCCTGTAGTTGTCACTCATTACTCCAATTACTCTTGGACAATGCTACAAATCATTGATCCTATAATCTTTTCACTGTCATTTACCCTCATATCCTCATGTCCCTCATTACCCATGGCTCGTGGTCCCTCTTGATAATCATTATATTCCCTTGAAAAACTTGCCCTCTATCTCTCCATTATATTGAACTGGAAAAACCCAGCCCTGGCTAAATCTGATTCTCTGTCTACTGCATACTTGCAGTATGAAAATAGCTGGAGAAATATTTACAACGATGCTAACTAGTTTCATTGAAATCCATGACCAATAGCCTCAAATGGGTCCATACTGCTGCCTGAAAAACTTACCACATGTTCCAAACCCATTCACTCTATTGCTCTCCTAGACCTCTATTTCATTACTTCTCATCTCTCCTCAACTCTCCAATACCTCCTCCCTCCTTCACTCAGCTGAGGACCTTGCTTCCTATTTCAATGAGAATAACAGATACAACCAGAATAAAATTTCTTCATGCTCCCACCTTGATATTTATAGTCATCTATTCCCCCTTCCCTCAATGCCTATGGATGACTAGTCCATGTTCCTATCTAAGACCCACCTATACTGGTACAAAGGATCCCATCCCCTCTCACATACTCAAGGCAGGAATTTCCTCTTTTCTCTTGTATCATTCCCATCATTACACAAATATGCAGTGATATCCCCCATCTTAAAATACAAAACCGGGGCCGGCTGTATAGCCCAGTGGATAGGGCAACAGTTTACCGCATGGGAGGCCCTGGGTTTGGTCCCCGGGGCCTCTCTGGGCGGGTGGACCGCTTGAGAAGGCAAAAGCTGCCACAGGCAGGGCCAAGCCACCACGGGCAGAACAGAGCCGCCTGCGAGCAGAGCAGAGCCACCCGCAAGCGGGGCAAGCTGCCCGTGAGTGGGCAAGGCCACCGCTCACCGGTGAAGCTGACTCGGCGCGTCACCACAGCAGGGCGGTGGGGGGAGACAAAAAGCAGAAAATAAAAAATAAATCTTTAAAAAAAAAAACAAAAAACCCTCCCTTGGCCCCATGTTTGCCCCATTTCTCTACTCCCTTTTATTTATTTTTTTAATTTTTAATTTTTATTTTTTTATTATTTTATTTATTTATTTTTAAATTTATTCCTGGGGCCAGGGATTGAACTCAGGACCTCGTATGTGGGAAGCCAGCACTCAACCATGGAGCCACATCAGCTCTCCTCTACTCCCTTTTATTAAAAAAAGAAAAAAAGCCATTGAATCCATTATAAAAAGTAGCACGGGGAGACGATGCGGCTCAGTGGTTGTATTAGTCAGCCAAAGGGGTGCCTTTGCAAATATACCAATAATTGGTTGGTCTTTATAAAGGGCATTTATTTGGGGTAGAAGCTTAAAGTTACCAGGCCACACAGCATAAGTTTCTTCCCTCACCAAAGTCCACGTGTTGGAGCAAGATAGCTGCCGACATTTGCCAGGGTTCAGGCTTTTTGGGTTCCTCTCTTCCTGGGGCTGCGTTTCTCTCTGGGCTTAGCTTTTCTGTTTCCTCCACAAGACCAGCTGTAGACTATCAAGCAAATAGCTCACTTCTCTCCATCATCCAAACTCCAACATCAAAACTGCTTCTCAAATCTGCTCCCTCTGTCTTTTGCCTTGCCTTTTATACCTGAGACCACACCCACTGAGGGGCGGGGCTCAACACCCTACTGGCGCGGCCCAGTCAACGCCCTAATCATAACCCAATCATGCCCAGATGAACAGATCAGTTCACAAGCATGATTCAATATCGATTTTTGGAATTCATAATTACATCAAATGGCTGCAGTGATTGAGCACCATCTTCCAACAGACAAGGTCCTGGGTGCAATTCTCTGAATATACTTTTTTGTGTACTTTTGACTTTTGAAATGATATTAATATTATACATATTCAAACAATAAAAATAAAACAAGAATGGGAAGAGAGGGAAACATAACTGAAAGCAAATATAAACAAAGAGCTTAGTATTATGCATGAACAACTAACTCTAAAGGAAAGAATGAAAGAACTAGTTCAAGTACTTTATGAGCGCAGTATTTGACAAATATCCTCAGACTTGGGAAGGGTGGAGGTGAGGGGTATGTGGGGAAAGTATTGCAAACAAATCCTGAATTCTTTTTAGTAGATTCATTTAATGTGACATAGGCAAAGCAAATCTGAAACTATTTTAAATGCATTATTGAGTTGAGCGAATGAGTAAACGGGTTGATGCTTTGGGGAGCCAGGGAACTTACTATGGAAGAAAGGATGAACAAATATGAAATAGGGGCAGACAACAAAGAGCCCTGTGGGGATGGATTGAAATTGAATGAATTGGCATGAACTCAGGATCTCTAAAATATGTATATATCTGTTTATAAGCATGTTTATGTGCACCTGCATCTGGGTATGTATATATTCCTCTTATAAAGAGGAATCAGAAGTTGGAAGTAGTGGGAACTAGGAAGAGAAAGGAGAAGACACCACCATCTGATGGGAAAGGCAAGGAACTCAAGGATTGCCAGCCAGTCAGAAAGCTACTGACCCCAGAAAAAAGCAAGCCTCTAGCCTCTGAAGCTGAGTCATTAAATCGCTGTTGTTAAGCCAAACCATTATTATTTTTTTAAGATTTATATATTTTTTTATTTATTACATATTCCCCCCCCCCTTTTCTGCTTGCTCTCGCC
>PVKH010035928.1:0-11666 GCA_004027955.1 Chaetophractus vellerosus
AGAACTATAGCAATGGCTGGTGGCACATGGAATGTACTGGAATAAAACAGATTAAAAGCTTACTAAATTCAGCAATTGTACCACATGCAAAAACCCCCATGAGCCAGGACCTAAAAAAATCTGTGATGTTCAAGACTTTAAAGGATATCTGGTGTCCCTCCTTTTCATGTGCAGGAGGCTGGTCCCCAAGGAAGTAATTTTTTCCAATGCTTGCTTCAGATATGGTCAAAGGGGGTAATGGAATAGGAGGAACTTTCTGCAGGACAGAGCCAGTGCCACAGAGAAGAATGGACTAGAGAACCATTCTCAGGGAGCAGGATTAATAGAATTTTAATCAATATTTCTCAAATAAGTGGCAATAGAGCATTTTGTGGCTGAAATGGCAGACTCTGACTACGGTTTACAATCCTAACCAGCATGGCAAGGCTATTCCTGTGCCAATAATGGGTCTTAATTTCCAGAATCTCTTATTTTCTAACCATCATGATAAGCCATCTGAATTCTGATGGTATAAGCTAGTCAGTTTTTCCATGACAGTATATAAGAATAGAATCCCAAATGCCTGACCTTTTACCATAGCTTGTTCACTTTCCTAGCCTGAACCAAGAGCTGTGGTGGAGGTGGTGGGGGACTGGATATGTGGTGATTGTGACAATATTTTCTGTGATTGGGCAACCATGGCTTATGTCTTAATGGGCCTTGGCATAGCTATAACATTTAGAGTGTAATTTTGGACTATACTCTGAAATAACAGATGCTTGTTAAGCAATTTTTAAAATAAAATACCAAGGTGATTAGAAATTTATGGCATTGTTCACCCAGTAAACCATCTCCACACTCTTCTTCTCCTCTTTTAACTTGCATTATCTCTTCCTTGTGGCAACCTTGGCAACCTACTGTGCTTATGTGTGACCCCTGGCCAAAGCAGATTTGTTTGAATGGAATCATGAACCCAGATGGACCAATCACAAAACTTCTCAACTCTGTCACACTTAACTGGTACAGAGATTGTCACCTGACCCAAAATCGAGAAACAAAACTTAGTATTGTTTGACTTGGTAAAAGAAAGGTTGGAAGTTGTAAGATGCAAGACTTGGAGAAATCCAAATAGTTGTGTGAGAGAATGTAACCAACTTGCAGAGAGAAAAGAAATGAGAGACAGCTCTTGGCAGATTTGAGTCTCTCCTTCCACTTATTCCTTCAAGCCAGCTGCTCTTTTCATGGTGTGATTACACATCCTTGGATACAACGAGACAACAAATTCCCATTTTTGCTTTGGCTAATTTGAATTGGATTTCTGTAGACTGCTATCAGAAAAATCTAAACCAATATGTGCCAGGCACTGAGCTACGTGCTAGTGACACAGAGAAAACTGTAAGTTTCTAGTACAACTAGTGTTTTAAGTCAAATGATTACCTTTATACACATTATCTTATTATTTTAGCAACTCTGTGAAATAAATGTAGTAGACCCTTGATAATCACAATAGATACATGTACAAAGTTTTGAGAATGCCAAACTTGAAAATATAGTAGAGAAGTAGACCCTTCATTACGGGCTTCAAATTAACAATGAATGGAATATTGAATTTGAGGGTGTACTCATTTCTGTCACAGTATCAGAGACACTATCAAATTAGGCATTTGTCTATTTTATTTACCCCAAACTTTTAAGAACTATAATTTATCTTTGTTTCTTTTCCTCCATCACCAGTAATGACAGATATTTTTTGAGGTTTATTTTTCCTAAAAAACAAAAATTTTAAATAGCTTCATGAAAATTATTGCTTAATTGACATCAAGGAGGAAACAAAGCCCTATTGAGATGTGCATAGGTGATGGTAAGTTGACGGGCTCACTAGACTCACAATAAATATGATTCAAATGGATAATGGGTGCCTCAGCCAAATGAGAATTTATTTCATGTCATGGAATTTCAGTTTGATTCTAATATAAATATTGTCATAAATCTTAAGTAATAGAATACTCATGGCCTATTGTATTTATAGATGAGGAAACCAAGAATCAGTGATAGAAAGTGACATCAAGACAATAAATACTTCAGTGAAGGAGGCTAGAAATCCCGTCTATTAAAGTACAAAGAACAAGAGGTTCACCTCTATGGTGGATTAAAGTTGGTCACAAGATCTCTGACACTCCTCCCCTAGAAAGGTAGAGTCTTTGTCTCCACTTGAAACTGGATAGGCTCTGTGACCACTTTGACAGATAGAAGGTGATGGAAATGGCATTGTGCCAGTTTCTGGGTCCAGGCCTTAAGAGACTGACAGCTTCCACTTCCTGTCTCTTGAAACATTCACTCTTGGAAGCCAGCCTCCAGGTGCTCAGTGTAACTACCAGAGAATGCCATTGTGTGAGAAGCCAAAGTCATGGGAAGAGGCCCTGGTGGATAAGACACCATGTGACGCAAGACAGAGACCAAGAGCACCAAGATGCTAGGCATACGAGTGAAAAGGCCAGCTGAGAAGTGGGTCCAGTGACCCCGGCTGACAAGTGCATAAGATGCAAACTGTCCAGCTGAAGCCATCCAGAATTCCTGACCCCAAAATTTTGAGCAAAATAAAACTAGCTGTTTTGGGATACTAAATTTTGAGGTAGTTCAGTATGTAATAATAGATAATAGAACATTACAAAAACCTAAAATATGTGGCATTGATTTTGAGACTGGGCAGTGGGCAGAGACTGAAAAGTCCTTGAGGAGAGTGTTAATGGAGGCTGGAAAGACAAGAGGTTACTACTGGGGGGTTGCAGGAGGGAGATCCATGTTATGTAGTGGCAGAAGGCTTGGAAAAACTGTCCCCTGAGGCATCAGGCCAGTGCTTGCTTGGCCAAACAACTGGCCACCAAAAGCTGACCAAGTAGACACATACACTTAACCATCATAGGGCATAATAAGGAAAATTTGCTCTCAAATGGTTCAGTTAAAAGAGTTAAAAAAAAGAAAAATATAAAAAGAATATTAATGGTAGGGCAGTTTGAGTCCCATAAGATAATAAAGAACAGACATCCCCCACTAAAGTCAATAATTTGTTCCTGATAAATAGACTTACTGCACACACACAAAAAATGCTGTTTGGGAGCCCATTTTTCCATTATATTAAATGAGAAAAATTTTACGCTGGGCATATCATCCCAAGACATGCAATTAATTTACCTAAAATATAACTAAAACAGTAGAATCAGAAGCATCATGTTAGAATGTAAAAGGTTAAAAACATTTTCTGATGTGCACACAGTTAACATGGTTATTAATAAACAGTTGCTTGAAATGCAATATCCCAGACATAATCCCCATCCTTGCCATTTGGAATATTTTTCAAATGGTCTATACATTATGATATTGATATGATTATGACATTCTATCAATTTTATATGAAATGTAATTCAAGATTTAGTTTTGTTAAAAATATGGTGTTGAGATTTGGGAAAAAATAGAATGTTTTCTTATATAAACTGAGGCAGTTTGATATTATTTATGAATTCCAAAAAGGAGATACTGATTTATGTTTGTAAACTGGTCTGTTCCTCTGGGAGTCATACCCTTTGATTGTATTAGATTCAGCTGAGATGCTTTTGATTCAATTATGTTAAGATTAGAGCCTTGGAAGGGCTGATAAAACAAACTCTCACACAGAGGTAGATACACAGAAAAAGATGTGTCAGAGGAGAGAGCTTGGTTTTCACGCTGGAGCCCTGGGGATAAATGAACCATTCGCCTGATAGTTTACAGCTTTATTAAATCAAGATTAGGGCTTTGATTCGACCACGTCAATAGGCATACAGGGTTGAGTCCCCACCCCCTTGGTGGGCTATATAAACGTCTGCTCAATCGAGAACACAGAAGAAGTAAATACATAGAGAAGATACAGAGAGGATCTTGTGGCCCTGGGACGAGAGATGAGCCTAATAGTTTACAGCTGACCCCTGTGAAGAGACCAGAGCAGCTGAGCCCAGAAAGAAATGAGCCCCAGAGGAAGAGAGACAAGCCCTACACCAGCCTACAGTTGAGATCGGAAGAAGCTGGGACCACAGGGCCTTAAGAGGAGAGAGGAAGGCTGAACCCTCGCAGACATTGCCTGCCATCTTGCATCAACATGTGGCAACAGACTTTGGGTGAGGAAGTACCTCTTATGGTACCTTGAGTTGGACTCTTTAGGACCTAGTAGCTGTGAGCTTGTACCCTAAATAAATACCCTTTATAAAAGCCAGTAGAATTCTGGTACTTTGCATCAGCAGCCCTTTGGCTGACTAATACATAAATAGTGATGAAAAAACGTTGTACTGAAAAATAGGTTTGTTTAATGACCATTGTAGTAAATATGTAGTAAAATCCAAGAAGCATTCTAATGGGAAAATGTTTTCTGGGGGGAAATATGGATTGTGCCTATACATTACAAAGCTAGATTCATTTCAGCTGGAAGTTTGTATTCCTTTTCTAGGGCTGCTGGAACAAATTACTATCAACTTGGTGACTTAAAACAACAGAAATGTATTCGTTCACACTTATGGAGGCCAGAAGTCTATTGAGTCTTAGAAGCCTCATCAGTAGTTGTCTTTTATAATAAAATGTGTTCTGAATAGTTTGCCTATCATGCTGAGATGGAAAAAATGTTTTCCATAGCTAATGAAAATAACAAAATAAAACGGTTACTAAGTTTTTAGTCTTTAATTTTGAAACTGAAAAACACTACAATAATTATTTTGCATGGTGTGTGCTTTGCAGATTATACTGGGTTTTTTTTGTTCTTGCCTACTCTAAATTTTTTTTCTTCATTAAAGTAGTTGTGGGTTTACAGAACAATCATGCATGAAATACATATACCCACTCACCACCAACACCTTGCATTGGTGTGGATCATTTGTTACAATTGATGATGGCACATTTTTATAATTGTACTATTAATTAAAGTCCATGGTTTAACTTAGGGTTCACTGTTTGTGTAGGATAGTTCCATGGATTTAAAAAAAAATATTCTGTTACCATATATGCAATCTAACATTTCCCCTTTTAATCATTTTCAAATATATACTTCAATGCTGTTAATTGCATCCAAAATGTTGTGCTATCATCACCACCATCCATTACCAAAACATTTCCATCATTCTGAATAGGAACCCTGTACATTTTAAGCCTTAACTTCCCATTCCCTATCCCCACCCCGTCCCCTAGTAAACTATATTCTAGATTCTGACTTTATGAGTTTGCTTATTCTAATTGTTTCAAGTCAGTGAGATCGTACAATATTTATCCTGTTGTATCTGGCTTATTTCACTCGACATGATGTCTTCAAGGTTTATCCTTGTTGTAGCATATATCAGGATTTTGCTCCTTTTTGTGGCTGAATAATATTCCATTGTATGTACATACCACGTTTTGTTTATCCATTCATCAGCTGATGGATACTTGCATTGCTTCCATCTTTTGGCAATTGTGATAATGCTGCTATGAATACTGGCACATAAATACGTGTTCGAGCCCCTGTTTCAATTCTTTTGGGTATATACCTAGTGGTGAGATTGCCAGTTCATATAATTCTATACTTAACTTTCTGAGGAACTGCCAAACTGTCTTCCATAGCAGCTACACAGTTTTATATTGCCACCCGTGATGAATGAGTTCCTGTTTTTCCATATCCTCTTCAGCATTTGTAATTTTCCATTTTGTTAATAGTAGCCATTCTAATGGGTGTGAAATGGCATCTCATTGTGGTTTTGATGTTGGCTAATGATGTTGGGCATCTTTTTATGTGCTTTCTGGCCCTTTATATATCTTCTTTGGAGAGACATCTATTCAACACTTTAGTCCATTTTTTAAATTGGGTTGCTCGTGTTTTTGTTGCTAAGTTGAAGGATTTCTTCATATATTCTGGAAATTAATCCTTTATCAAATATATGGTTTCCAAATACTTTCTCCCATTGTATAGGTTTTACTTTCATGATAAAGGGCTTTGATACACAAAAGTTTTAAATTTTGATGAGGTCCCATTTGCCTATTTTTTCTTTTGTTGCTTGTGCTTTGGGCATAAAGTCTAAGAAACTATTGCCTAACACAATGTCCTGAAGATGCTTCCCTGTATTTTCTTCTAGGGGTTTGATACTTCCTTCCATTTTGACTTGATTTTTGTATATGGTGTGAGGTAGGCTTCATCCTTTTTTTTTTTTTGCAAATGGAGATGCAGTTTTCCCAGCACCATTGTTGAAGAGACTATTCTTTCCCAATTAAGTGGACTTTGCCTCCTTGTTAAAAATAAGTTGGCCATAAACGTATGGGTTGATTTCTGAGCTCTCAATATGATTCTATTGGATTATAAGTCTGTCCTCGTGCAAATACCATGCTATTTTGATTACTGTGACTTTGTAGTAAGTTTTAAGATTGAGAAGTATGAGTCCTCCAAGTTCATTCTTCTCTTTCAAGATGGTTTTGGCTATTCAGGGCCCCTTACCTTTCCATATGCATATATATTTATAATTGTTACATCTTCCTGTTGAATTGTCCCCTTTATCATTTTGTAATGACCATCTTTGTCCTTTATAACTATTTTTGACTTAAAGTCTATTTTATCCAATATTAGTATAGCTACCCCAGCTCTCTTTTGTGTACTACTTGCATGGTATATATTTTTTCCATCCTTTTGCCCTCAGCCTACTTGTATCTTTGACTTTAACGTGAGTCTCTTTTAGACAGCATATAATAGGGTCATGCTTTTTCATCCATTCTGCTAATCTCCACCTTTTGACTGGAGAGTATAATACATTGACATTTAAAGGCACTACTGATAATAAAGGACTTTCTTCTGCCATTTTGCTATATAGCCTTTGTAAGTCTTATACTTTTTTGTCCCTTAATTCTTCTGTTAATGCCTACTTTCATATTTATATTATTTTTTTCAGTTGTACCATACTGAGTGCCTTCTCTTTTCTACATGGATGTATTTTTCATATATTTTCCTTGTGGTTTTCATGGGACTAAAATTTAACATCCTAAATATATAACAATTATACTGTTTGATACTGACTTGATTTCAATATACACACTACTTTTCTTATACCCCTCTGTCATCCCACCTTCTTTTGTACTTGTTACCACTCATATCTTTGTACGTTGTATGTCCACAACCATAGATTTATTACTACTTTTATCCATTTGCATTTTAGTGCCTGTAGGAAGTAAGAAGTGGCATTACATACCAAACAAAACAATACAATAATACTGGCATTTATAATTATCCAAACCATCACCTTTTCTGGAGGTCTTTATTTCTTTATGCCATTTGAACCTCTGTCTAGTGTCCTTCCCTTTCACTCTGAAGAACTCAATTTATTATTGCTTATAGGCTAGGTCCAGTTATTATGAAGTCCTTAGCTTTCATCTAAGAATGTTTTAATCTCTCCCTCATTTTGAAAGTACATGTCACCCCATTGGTGGGCCTTACCTTGGAATATATGTTAATCTATCTCCCCAGTGTAACAGAGTTAGACTCATTTATAATTTTCCTACACATGGTTCTTCTGCCCCCCACCCCCATTTTTTTTTAAGGAGGTACTGGGGATTGAACCCAGGACCTTATACATGGGAAGCAGGGACTCAACCACTGAGCTACATCTGCTCCCCAATGAGAACTGGTTTTTTCATTTGTTTGGTTTTTAGGAGGTACCAGGGATCAAACCTGGGGCCTCATACGTGGATATAGCTCAAAACAAGCTATATCCACTTCCCAGCCCCTTTTATTTGAACCTATAATTAGCTCTATACCTGTTAAATATATGTCCCAGAGATATCTGTTCATATGCTGGTTGAGCCCTGAATCTCAGCAGAGTTGCAACCAACACCTACTTTCCAGTTCATCGGACACATCCAGGACAACTAACAAAAGAAGGATGATGGGCAATGTACATTCCAAAAAACAGAGTATCTACAATTGCAAGCAAGACAGTTTCATTCATCTGCCCCATGGGATCTAAGCCCCCTCTCAAATGGAAGCAGAGTGGGCATCACCATCCCCAAATCCTCAAGATTGAGGAATGAACAAACATAAGGGGGAATACAGCTATAGACCAAAGTAGACTTATTATTATTCTAGTAATGGAAGAACTTGTAACACTGATATAGAAACAGTGGTCACCAGAGGTTCTGAGGGGAGGGAGAGGGAAGAAAAGGTATAACATGGGGCATTTTGGGGACATTGCAATTGTTCTTCATGATATTGCAATGACGGATATAGGCCATTATACATTTTGTCAAAACCTACAAAATTGTGCAGTGCAAAGTGTAAGCCATAACATAAACTATAGATCATAGTTAGTAGCAATGCTTCAATATGTTTTCATCAATTGTAACCAATTGTAACTAATGAAAGATGTTGTTAACAGGGGAAAACGTAAGGGAGCAGAGGGTGGGGTATATTGGAATCCCCTATATTGTCTATGTAATTATTATGTAATCTAAAACTTCTTTAAATATAAAGAAAAATAAAAGAAAAAGGAAACCATGGAATCAAGAAAAAAGGTATATTTTGCTGTATATAAAATTCTTGGTTGGCAGTGTTTTTCTTTCAGCACTTTAAAGTATTTCAATGCACTGCCTTCCTGCCTCCATGGTTTCTGGGAGAAATTGGCATTCAATCTAATTGGGACTCCCTTGTACTCACTTTGCTTTTGTCTTACAGCTTTCAGAACTGTCTCCTTGTCCTTAGCATTTGATAGTATGACCAGTATATGACAAGGTATATTTTTCTTCATATATATCCTATTTGGTGTTCTCTGGGCTTCTTGGATGTGCACATTTATGTCTTTTGCTCAGTTTGGGAAGTTCTTTGTTATTATTCCTTTGAATATTCCTTCTGTCCCCTTCTCTCTTTTCCTTCTGGGACTCCCATAATGTGTGTATTGGTATGCTTTATGGTGTTCTAGGCTATTTTCACTTTTCATAATTCTTTTTTCTCTCTGCTTCTCACCCTGACTCATTTCAATTGTCTTACCTTTGATTGTCTTTGAGTTTACCAATTCTTTCTACTGCCATCTCTAAAGTGCTGTTGAAACCCTCCTGGGGATTTTTCATTTCAGTTACTATGGTCTTCAACTCCAGTGGTTCTGTTTGGTTCCTTTTTAAAATTTGTCTCTTTACTAAGATTTTTATATTGCTCATTTGTTGTTTTCCTGATAAGTCTTTAGTTCCTTCATCTCCTTGAGCATTTTAAGATAATTTTTTATAAGTCTTTGTACAGTATGTCCACATTCTGTTCTTTCTCTTTGGTGTTTTCTGGATTTTTATCCTCTTCTTTTGGATGAGCCATCATTTCCTGTGACTCTGTCGGTCCTGTACTCTTTTGTTACTCACTGCACATTTTAATAACTCTGGGATTTATTTACTGAGATGTGTTTCTTGATTTTGTAATCAGCTAGTGATAGGCCAAAGATTTTCTTGTGCTTCAGCCCTCCTATTAGGAAGGTCTTTCCCAAGGTGATTGCAGTGTGCTGGGTCCTCCCTATCTTTTCTGGGCCTGTGTCTTGTTCTGGGCTTATGTTAGTTATCTTGGAGTCCCCTTGTTTATAGGAGTTTAAATACCCCTTCTGTTTCCCAGGGACAAACCTCTCTCTCCTGGGTGTTTAAAGCAGACAAGCCTTTGCCCCAGGCTGTCTCTATAGTTTCTTTCATTATCTCAAGCTACTTTGCCTGCAGGACAAATTCTGGGAGGGAGGTCAAGCCAGAGAAGAGTTTCCCAAGTCAGGTCTTTTCCAGCCAAAACAGGTCAGGGAACCAGAAGGGACTCAGACCACCTCCAAAGTACCCTTGGCCCAGGACCAGACCTTTCTTGACCTGCCCAGCAAATTCAGCCCTTGAACTTGTCCCTGGCAGCTCTGAGGAAGCATTCCATCTTTAAGTCTCCTCTGCTGCCACCTTTCTTTGGGCAGGTTGGAGCAAGGGCCACCCTCAGAGCTAGGCCCCCCAAAATCTGTAGTTAGTAATCAAAAGCAGTGATCAGCAGCCTTGACCACCCGATATTGGGGAAGATGATTTTTATGTCCCTTTCTGTTACCAGAGAGGTAGCCAGGGGCTGGATCCCACTGGCCTATAGCAAGTGGGTGCCTGTAATTGCCCCTGGGGAAATGCAATATACTTGTATTTCCCATAATTTGCCAGCCTCTTCCTCCTACTCATCCCTGGATGCTGTACAGTGTTCTACTGTCCACAAGAGTTTCAAAAGAGTTGTTTCACAAAGTTCCTGCCTGTTGAATAGTTGTTGTGCTGGAAGGACTGAATCCTGGACTACCTACTCCACCATCTTCCCACAAGCTTCATTGCAGTGAAAGTTAAAACTTATGTGTGGGAGAGTTTTTAAAAAGCAAATGTTTACACTGCAGGGATTCTTAACCTTTTTTGTTCCACGGACATCTCTGCCAGTCAGGTGGAAACCACAGACCCCTGTGTATAGTCCACAATATACCATGTATTAGTTAATAAATATATCGCACCTGCATCAACACGTCCCCACAAGAGTAATGTTTTTTTAATTTAAATTCAAGCTCATTGACCCCTTGTTAAGAACCCCTGATTCAGAGCAAATAGTAATAAATACTATAGAAACAGTTCACAGAAATCAATAAGAAAAACACTGATAGATATGAGGAAAATGGCACAAAAAGACAGTTTATAAGAGAAGAAATGCAAATAGTGAAAAAATTGTGGAAAAAATTGCTAGTCAATGAGTGCAAATCATAATTCTGAGGTATCAGAGCCATCTATCTAATTTATAATTAATTTGTTCAGAATTAATTCATTTTAATCTATTAAATTATAAATGTCATTTAAAAATATTATAATACTGAGTGATGATGGAGGATGTGGTGAACTAACTGGATACTTTGTCCATGTGTCAGTATAAAATAACAGAACCCTTTTGGAAATAATTTGTCATGCTTATCCAAGAGCCTGAAATATCAATACATTTTTTTTCTTTTTTCTTTTCAGTAGGTACTAGGAATTGAACTAGGATCCCGTACATGGGAAGCAGGTGCTCAATCACGGAGCTACATTCGTTCCCCAATAAGAGCTGGTTTTTTTTGTTTATTTGTTTGTTTTTAGGAGGTACCAGGGATCAAACATGGGACTTTGTACATGGGAAGCAGGCGCTCAACAAGTTGAACTACATCTGCTCCCTAAATATCAATACTTTTGATCCACTATACTTTTGGAATTTTCTATTCTTTATGCACAAAGATAATCATTACAAAGTTGTTTATAAGAGCAGGAGAAAGTGTCTCTGTTGGGAAGTGCAGCATGCCAATTAAATAGCTAACGGTTAAGTAAGCTATGGTACCAACACATTTATAATAGTATGCAGTAAGCAAAATAACTTTATAAATGACAGATAATGATGATACAAGGGTCAAAGAAATAGAATACAAAATTGAATACATCATGTAATTATACAGTTTTGTTACCCAAGAGTCAATACCTACAAATAAGCAATGAGATTATACACTTAGAATAGTAACAGTGGGTGTAAAAAGTGATGGGATGATAAACGATTTAAAAAAAAAAGTTTCTCTATTTTTTTCAAATTAGAGAAAGAACATATACTGCCTTTATAATTTTAAAAAATAAGGAAAAAAGAGAGAAATGATGTTATAAAACTAATCAACTGGAAA
>PVKH010035929.1:0-11670 GCA_004027955.1 Chaetophractus vellerosus
GTCAAATCTTCCTCCTTAAACATTGTCTTCCCTGAGGGCCTGTCCTTGAAGCTCTCATAACACAAATTAATCACCACTCTTTGTACTTATCTACAGGCACTGTTTACATGCTTGTCTCTACCACTGAGCCTCCTCCAGTGCCACCTCAGTTCCTGCCACACAGTAGACCTTCAGCAGGTATTGGCTGAATGAATCAGTGACTAAATTTCTATAAATGACAGGTGGGTGTCCATAACCTCACCATGTAGGTTTTGGTATCTAATGAAAAGTGAGGGGAAGGTGAAGGGAAAAGACAGGGAATGGAATCCCACCTGAAACGGACAAAAGCATCACGGTTCAAGTGTATTTTAACAGAAACCTTTCACCCACCTTTCCTTTGTTGCAAGCAGAGTTATCTGCTTTCTTTATCCTCTTGGGGATTTCTTCATTATACTCAAACTGAAGCTTTTCATTACATGATTTATTTTCAGGTCTATCTTCAAGAATATTGTCTGAAAATGAGTTGGCAGGTTTCAGCAAACAAGAACTCAATGCTTTAGTAACTGGCTATGTCTACATCATTTCAAAGATATCCACATATTTGTGCCTTTTTGCAAGACTGAGGCTGTGGTTATATGTTACCAAAATGATAGGCTGGGTTGATGTGTCATATTTTACTGAACTGACTAATTGTACCAGTAGTTTAGCATCATAATCTGAATGAACATACTCATTTTCAAACAGATGATTGGAACTGTGCAAACACGGAAGATATCTTGGATCAAGAAGCTGATAGCACACAAGTTTGGGAAGGATTTAGTGGTTGAGGAATTTCTATATAGTACATCTCACTTTAAAATTAAGATTTTAACTTCTTTTACCTCCAGAAATGTCAAAACCAGGGGAAAAAAGACTTAGTTATTTGCACTTCAGAGTTTCCAAAATTATATTTAATTGGATAGTAAAGTTTTCATAATTGTTTATTAATTAAGTGATAATCTTCAGGTTAGGGATTTAAAATATATCTAATATATGACAGATAATTCTACACTTTGCTCTTTTTTGGGCATTTTTAAGTGACTCTAATGATGTTAGAGGTATATCATGATTACACTCATTTAAAGTAGAAAGACAAGAAAACTAAATTCTCATCCAAGATTTACTGTCTCATCAGACCACATACATTTAGACCAAAACATCCTTATACAAATCAGGGTCATGCAGGCTGCCAAGAAGTGAAGGAGATAAATCATTTCATTACATGTTTATTCATATAAGTGTCACAACTTCATGCTAATTGGAAATGGGATTCTGACATCCATGCAGTTAAAATGCTCAGTTTAAATGGCGTTTACCTTCCTGACTGTTAGGAGCAGGAGAAGCAGTAAGGACATCTGCTACAGAAAAACAGAATCAGAAAGGGGATAAAAGTAAGGAAAATTAAGACAAAAAGCCAGATAATTAAACTAAGGTATGAAGCAAAGCATAAATAACAACAGCTTTGATTACAAGATAAATGAAATAAGAAAATCTATAGGCTTACTGTTTCGATTATTAGGGATGCAAGAGCTACAATGAGAAGTGCAAACATGGCTAATGTTAATCATGCTTCTGGCTGCCACATTCACATCACAAAATTTCAGTTACTGATGTCAGAATACACCCAATTATGTTCACTTCAAGTGGATAGAAATTAAATTGTTAAAATCATACAGTCATTGTGATATAATATGCCTATAACAAGCTGTAAATCCAAATTTGTGCTCCAGCGCATGTTCAAACTGGTCAAGGGAAACAGCAGGGGTGTGGAGAAAAAAACAAATCTCTGAGTTTATTTAATGAAATTCAATTAAATAAATATTCATTAGGAACTTATTATCCCAAAGGAAGAGTAGCAGTTCCTGAAATACATGAGCCTCATATGCAATTTCCTTAGGATCTTCTTGAAGCAACTTCGTGACTAGGAATCATCTAATTTTTTATAGTCAAAAGAGGCATTAGACTAATGCACTTATTTTATAGATATGAAAACTGAGAACTAGAGATGTCACAGAACAAACTGGAACACATGGATTCTAGAGATGGCTGCTTAACCTGGGATGCTCACAAGGGTGAGGCCCATAAAACTCCTGTTAACTGTTGGGAAGAAATTTTTTTTTTTAGGAGGTACCAGAGATTGAACCTAGGGCCTTGTACATGGGAAGCAGGGGCTCAACCACTGAGCTACATTTGTTCCCCAATGAGAGTTGGTTTTTTCATTTGTTTGTTTTCAGGAGGTTCTGGGGATTGAACCTGGGACCTTGTACATGGGAAGCAGGCACTCGACCATGAGCTACATCTGCTCCCCTGGGCAGAATTTTGAGAGCACATTTACTTCTCTAAGGAGAATGGTCATAGTTTCCCTCTGATTCTCAAAGAGACCCAACATTCTTAGATGTTTAGAAACCTTTGAGGTTCTCCTAAGAAGCTGGATATGGTCCTGCACACAGCAGGCAGATTTATAGTTTCTTCACATCCCAGCTGACAAAAGCGAAGAGGATAAAGAGAAGGCACAGAGATGAGTGAGGTACTGCAAACCACAATAAAAAATGTAAGTTTGAGAGGACAACGAACAGTAGCATGAGGAAGCCTTAACAGGACAAACTTAAATAAGTCATAATGACAAGGCTTGTTTGGGAAACAGGCAGTCAGAGAAAACTTCCAATGAAATGAAAAATAATCATGTGTTGGTAGTGGACTCAAGTGGTCACAGATCACAGATGATGCTAGAAGAGGGAGAATATCAGCAAACACTTAGCAGAATCTTTTGTTACATACCTGAGGGACCTACAGCTTAGAGTGGTTGAAGGACACTGCCCAAGGTCTCTTAGGCCACCGGAGCAGAGTCTGGTGGAAATTGTCTACCCTACCCCTGCACATGTGGATTTCATAAAGCATTCAATAATCTTAAAAATTCAGTAGCTAGGGTTTAAATATTACCTCTCCAACTGCAAAGAAATCATAAAGATCCCTCCTCAATTTGTTAATTTTATTTGTAAATCTTAAAAAACCACCTATAATAACAACAATAGAAATAATAATAAAAGCCTTATCCTTTCCAGTTCTCAAAAGTTCAGAAAAGTACTAGTCATTAAAGGTAGAGAGTGAGTTCATCTTCCAGTGGACTAGCTTCCTTGCAGGTGCAAATGACATCTGAATTAGCTGATATTCTTAAGTGTGGCTTTTATTTCCCATCTAAAATATTTTCGTTCTTTGTGGGGTGACATCACCATGACTCTAGTAGAAATCCATGGGGAAGAATAAATTAATATAAAAAATTCACATTCCTACAACTTTTCAGGAATGGACTGCAATGAAATTATCTTGGCTCCTTTTAATTTCCTCCCTCTTTTTACCTCTCCGTTACAGAATATGTCCCTTGAATTATCTGATGGGGTTTCGGGTGAAGGAGATTGGCTTTTGTTGCTGGCACGAAGTAATCAATTATGACTAAGGAAATAGTCTAGTATTGTATTTTGGGGGCAGAAAGAGACTGGACTGGGAACACTGGCCCTGATGGAGGCACAAGGAACTGAAATGTGACTAAGAGACAGCCCTGGAGTGTGAGAAGCTGATATTTGGGGTAGGGTGACTTGGTTCTTTCTTTCTTTATTTCTATTTTTTTTCAAAGATTTATTATTTTATTTTATTATACATCCCCCACCCCCTTCTGCTTGTTCTTGCTGTGTTCATTTTTCTCTGCGTTCCTCTGTGTCTGCTTGTCTCTCCCTGCTGGGGCGACCTGCCGAGTCAGCTCACCGGTGCTGCAGACCTGCCTGCTCGCGGGGGGTTGCCTTTGCCCGCGGGGGCTGGCCTTTGCCCACAGCGGTGTGCCCCACCCGCGTTGGCTTGCCTTCTTGAGGCGGTCTGCCTGTTCGGAACCTGGGGCCTCCCATGTGGTAAACCGGTGCCCTACCCACTGGGCTACAGCTGGGCCCCCTTTTTAAATTTTTATTTATTTTATTTTTTCTCCTGTGTGCCCCCTCGTTGTTTGCTTACTGTCTGCTCTCTATGTGTTCTTCTGTGTCTGCTTGTCTTTAGGTGGCACTGGGAGCCAATCCTGGGACCTTCCAGAGTGGGAGAAAGGTGCTCGATCTCTCGCACCACCTCAGCTCCCTGGTCTGCTGCGTCTCTTACTGTCTCTCCTCTTTGTCTCTTTTTGTTGCATCATGTTGCTGCACCAGCTCTCTGCGCGGGTCAGCTTTCCTACGTGGGCCAGCTCACAATGCGGGCCAGCTCGCCGCATAGGCCAGCTTGCCTTTCACCAGGAGGTCCCAGGAATGAACCTTGGACCTCCTATATGGTAGACGGGAGCCCAATCGCTTGAGTCACATCCGTTTCCCATTGGTTCTTAATGTTAATGGTAAATGGTTGCTAGCCTGGGTGTATCTGCATATTAGCAATATAATTATTCTACATAAAAACAACATATTTTATATATACATAATATTTATATAAATAGGACCTTGACATTTCTCACTACTACACTGTTGTCTTTCAGAAGTTGCCAAAATGAATCTGCTGACCATCGGCAACGATGCTTATGAAAACATTTTATTGCAATCTTTAACACATGACACTAATTTAGCAAATGAAATTCACCTGAAACCTAATTCTCTTGTAACCTAATTCTCACTTGTTATGGGTAGTTAGCATTCACTTGACTTCTTTGTATTGTGTCCATGCTATCACCCATGTTTTGTCCCATTGGTGGGGCCAGAGGAAATGTCCAGTAATGTGAGAATCAGGATGGAGGGAAGGGAAATGATGCTTCTTTCTTTCCCTACTCCTAGAAAGACCTAGTGAAAGCCAGGTGAGGGAGGAGCAGAGGGAGCATAGAAACGTGCTGCTGTCCCTGAAGGCAGTCCCGGAGAGAAAAGATGACCAGATGGTCTGCCATTCCTGCCAGGCGATCGGCCACAAACAGTAAGGGCAAAAATAGGGCGTCTCTGCTCTAATTCCACCCCTTCCCCTAGAAACCCATCTAGGGTTTGCTTCTCACACCCTCCTTGTTTTCCTCGAGTGGTGGCTACAGTGGTGACAAGAATCCCTTTCTTTGCTTCGTCCTCACTAAATGACCAGATTCAGAAACTCTTGTGCAATATTATGATAATCTGTATTGTTGGTCAGTGAAGCTCCAGACTTAATTACGGAAGAAAAAGAAAAGAAAAGAAAAGAAAATCATCCGGATGTTTCCTGTGCAAAGCATAGGATTCTATTTTTCTTACCATCGGAGAGGGACTCATAGTCATAATCATACTCGTCCTCTTCCTCTTCCTCTTCCTCATTAGCGGCTGGGGCGTTGGCACTCCCACCACTGCAGGCCTGAGCTTGCATGGACGCTAACTGATGAGCCTGTAGGACAGCAATAACTGAAGACTGCAGATGCTAAGCCACTGAGCTTCCACCGAAAACCTTCAGAACTACCACCCAATGCTTACAATAGTCATTAAAATGATTTAGCCTATTTTCACTCATTTGGGTGGGGGAAAAAAAATCTAGATTCATTTGAAAAGCAAAGTCAACATTTGGACCAACATCAACATTCCTACAGGAGGAATCCTGGAGCGTTTAGAAACAAGCCCATGGAACCTGTGTGCGTTGCTCAGGCACCCAGGTCCCCCGGGGCAGGCCCTCCAGGAGAAACCTGTAGTGTTTTCAATCCCAAGTGACTGAAGAAGTGAATCAGCCCATTAATTTCGGAAAAGCAAGTCTGCTAGGAAACCAATGTTTTTTTCCTCTTAAAAATAATATCTAAAAACCTCTGACCTTGAGAAAATGTTAGAATCCCTATGGACAAAGAGACCAAAAGAATAGCTGTTGATTTAAATAAGGTTTTTTCAACAGACTTTATCTGAACCATAAATCAGAGTAACAAAACAGGCTTAGAGACTTTGGGAAAACTGATGTGTGTTGCCAAAGAGGTCATGTGCCTCCATGTTCTAATGGAATTACTGTGAGGTGATATCATAAGACACAAGAATCAACATAGGTCTGAATATGTGATTTTTCTATTTCTGGAACCAAGCATGAGGAAATAATCTGAAATATAGGAAAAGTTACTTGCATAAATTAAAAACAGGAAACAATTTACAAGTCCAATAATAGAGGAATGGGGTCAGTAAACTATGGTATATCCACTTGAGAGAATGAGACATGAAAAAATACTTGTGATACATATTTTTTGAACAAAGGATACAAAACTGTGTGCTTATATAATATTTACATATTAAAAAATATGTGTGTATATATATACAATTCTGTATCCTTTGTTATATACATGATTGCAATTATATTAAATAACTAGCATAAAAAGACCAGATATAGGGAAGCGGATGTGGCTCAAGCAACTGGGTGCCTGCCTACCACATGGGAGGTCCCAGGTTCAATTCCTGGTGCCTCCCAAAGAAGATGCGCAAGACAGCTGATGCAATGGGCTGGTGCAACAAGATGATGTAATGAGGCGATAAATAAGGAGACACAATGAAAGACACAACAAGCAGGGAGCGGATGTGGCTCAAGCTACTGGGTGCCTCCCTTCCACATGGGAGGTCCGAGGTTTGGTTCCCGGAGCCTCCTAAAAAGACCACGAGCACACAACGAACAGACACAGAGAGTAGGCAGTGAGTGCAAACAATGGGGGGTGGGGTGGGGGGAGAATTAAATAAATAAATGAAATAAATCTTAAAAAAAAAAAAGACTAGATACAAACACAGCAGAGGTTTGTGATCTTTTTTGTGTGTCATAGTCCCCTTTGGAAGTCTGATGAGGCAAGATCCCTTCATAATGAATTTTTTTTTGACATACCAGGGACCAAGGATTGAACCCAGGACCTCATATGTGGGGATCTGGCACTCAACCACTGAGCCACATTGGCTTCCCTGAGGTAGCTTTTTCATTTGTTTTGCTTGTTTGTTTTTTCAGGAGGCACCGGAAACTGAACCCGGGACCTCCCATGTGGGACGTGGGTGCTCAACTGCTTGAGCCACATCTGCTCCCCATAATGATGCTTTAAGTGCATAAAATAAAATACAGAAGATTGCAAAAGAAACAAATAATGTTGAATGCAGTTATCAAAAATTAAAAAAGTTGTGATATAGGAATATGTATTTATTAATGTAAAATATATAGTAAAAGATAGTTATGGTAGTTCTAGTAACTATTTTGAAATAGCGATGAGCTTAAAAAATTCTTGGAGATAATAGCCACAACTGTCATCTGATATGAAAAATCTGTCATTTCTATTGGTGCCAAAGACACAGGTACTGCCAACTTTACTGTGGGTTTTTCTCTACATTTATAATCAGGGGATATGCTAAATTTCAGTGAAAGTTTTGCAAAAATAAAAATGTAATTTTTCCCCATGGACTCCTGAATTCTATCTCTAGACCCGAGTTTAAGAACCCCTGCTGGGGGCCGGCTGTAGCCCAGTGGATAGGGCGCCGGTACACCACATGGGAGGCCCCAGGTTCGGTTCCTGGGGACCTCTCCGAGTGGGCAGACCGCCTGAGAAGGCAAGCTGCTGTAGGCGGGGCAGAGCCGCGTGTGCAGGGCAAAAAGCCACCACGGGCAGGGCAAAGCTGCCACGGGCAGGGCAAGCAGCCTGCGAACAGAGCAAAGCCGCCTGGGAACGGAAGCAGAGCTGCCCACATGCGGGGCAAGCCGCCTGCACAGTGAGCTGACTCGGTGTGTCACTGCAGCAGGGGGAGACAAAGCAGACATAGAAGAACACAAAAAATGAACACACAGCAAGAGCAAGCAGAAAGGGTGGGGATATGTAACAACAACAACAACAACAACAACAACAACAACAACAACAACAACAGAACCCTTGTAATGTAGGGTGTGTTTGGCCTTGGAATTATATGTGTCTTAAAATATTTCTCTATTCTCTAAACTTTCTGGTATGTGGTTCTATTACATTTATATAAAATGTATAAATGACAAAGGTATAATTTAGGTTGTGTCTATTTCCAGATAAAATATTTCATAGTGCAGACCATTCCAGATAAATGTGCCTGGTCTAGGCTGGGATTTCTCAAGGTGGGCTTAAGGAACTCTAGTTCTATGGGAGGTTACTAGCTGTTATGTAAAAACCAACAATTATAACAACAACAAGACATAATAAAGTTTTGAAACTAGTAGCTTTAACAAACTGAAACACATTCCTACTACCAGTTTCATACAGCCTTCATTTAATATACTAAAGAGCATCATGATTCTTCAAAGAAGACCTTCAGAGCAGCATTTCCCATGCTTATTAAACCAACAAATTTTTCTTTACTTTTTTCTTTTCTTGTCTTGTCTCATCTTTTCCTTTTCCTTTCTCTTCTCTTCTGAATTTCCCATAGGATTAGTGTTCTTCAAAACTTTGGGAAATCTGGTATAGGCACAAGTGAGCCACAAAAGCAAATTTATTTGTCATGGGTAAAAGTAGGGCCTTGACTCAGGGAGCAAAGCAGAGCCAAGTGCTGAGAATGATGATGCAAACAGGCTAGTAGACCCTTTGGCAGAAATGTGTGAGAGCTGTATGAAAGGAATTTTCAGGGTCAGAAAGTGGAGTGCCAAGGCCTCTTAGATGCTCAAATGTGTTCCCAAGTGCAGGAAGCCCTTTCCAGCAGGCAGGCATGGGAGAGGCAGCCAAATGGACAGCCAAGAGCTGACACTCTTGCTCTTTGAGGATGACTACAAATCCAGCTATAGCCCCATGGGTTAGAGCTAGGGGGTCAGATGAGAAGACTGGATTGGATGGGCCTTGGCGGAAGCCATATCTAACTTCTCTCATCCTTCCAGCCCCCTAGCACAGTGCCTGCCACATGGTATGAACTCCATAAGCCTAGCGTGTTGGAGTTCAGAATCCTGGAGAATTTTGATGGGGTGAAGCTTTGAGACCTCAGTAAGAGCCTCAGCACAAGCCTGAGGCGGATGTAAGGCTTGAGAAATCCACCCTGAGTCAATCCATCCTTGTGGAGGGTGAGTCCTTTGTAAGGAAATGACCCAGGCTGTCTAAATTAGGGGTTGGATCTGAGCACAAAGAAGTCCTAAGCATCACCCAGCTTCCTGTGCAGTCAGAACATTAGAGACCCAGAACTTGCCAGACTACTAAAGCGCCTTGCAGATATGATTGTAGAATCTTTGAAGGTATTTCCTGGGGGGTTGAAAGCAGTCTTAGAAAAACAGGAAATGGGATTATATTGTCCCATTTTTCTAAAATGAAGAAAAGATATTGTCAAAGTTATACAATGGGGAGTATCAAGTTGATACTTGAAAAAATTTCAGATTGGATTATTAATTAGTTGGTTTGTGAGGAAACAGAAAAGAGGTGATTATCAAGAGTCACTAGGTGTTTTCTAAGAACTCATTTCCTCACAGTAACCTCCTGTGCTAAGAATTATTTATTTATTTTCATTTTTAAAAGTTTTTAGGGGGTACTGGGGATTGAACCTGGGACCTTGTACATGGGAAGCAGGCACTCAACCTCTGAGCTACATGGCTCCCAAGAATTATTCTTTAAATAAACAGTTTACCAGGCCTTTCTTCTGGATATTCTGATTTAGTTTGGGGCTTAAGAATCTGTGTTTTTCAAAGTGTCTTAGGTGATTTTTTCCAGTGTATTCTGACTCCTGTGTCATCTTTGAAAAGGTCTTTCTTGAAGACCCAAATCAGAATCCTAGCTCTGCCACTAAGAGCTGAGTGGCTTTAAGCAAGTCACATAAATGGCTAGGATTCAGTTTCCTGTTCTGAAAATAAAGAAGTTGAAGTAGATTCTGGGGAAAGGTGGGCTGCAAGAGAGAGAGAGAACACCAGGCTGGGCCTGTAATCACCTAATCTAGAGGGAAGTTCTTTAAGAAGGGCTACATGGCTCTGCATGTGGTTGTCAGGCTCAAGGGAAACTTGGGATGAAGATACAGTCTGAAAACCTGTTAATAAATACATTGGATGACTGAAAAAAAATCCATAAAGAACCGTGATAATGCATTAACATTCCAAAACTAAGAAGAGAAAGTTAACAAAGATCAATGTGAGACTCCTATATTAAAGGTTAAAATTAACTGCAAACCAGAGAAGATGGGGAGACCAGGTATAAGAATAGCCCATTTGAAAATAATTGGACACTTTTTGTTTTCCACAAACTCAACATGAAACCAATATGTGATAAGGACTTTAAAAAGTAAGTACAGTCCTGGGCTGCATTAACTGAGGTATAAAATTCAAATTAAGGGAGGTGATGGTTTCACTTTGGAAATCACAATTTAAGAAATGAGAGAATATTCACAAATTTAGATACCTAAAATATTCGTTATGGAAAGTGAAGAGTCTCAGCAGCCATATCCTGTGAGGAATTTGACAAAACAAGGATGTTTAGCTTGGAGAAGAGAAAAGCTGGTGGAGAGACACAAGTTTTCTAGATATTAAATTAGTTTGTGTAGCTGCAGAAGAAGAAGTAGGACCATATGAGTAGAAGTAACAGGAAGGAAGATTTGGGCTCAACATAAAGAAGACTTCAAAAATAACATGATCTGTTCATTACTGGAATGGAAGTCTCATTAGTAACCACCAGTCACTGCAAATGACAGTGCGAAGAATGGAAAAGGCAACAGCTACAAGAAGATTTCAACACATCTTGAATATCTTTGAGGCATACTTATACTGCACAGGGCAGTTATATATACTTGGCAGTGAGGAATGTGCAGTGGGTTGCTGGATAAAAAAGAAAAACAACAATGTGGAGGAAGAGTGCTGTAGAAGAAAAACACTTCTGGGTCATGACAACGTTTGCAGATGGCCAGGCCTGAGAGTATACATGCTAAAATTTTAGGCAAATGACTTCATAACTAAGCATATCTGCAAATGCCTGGCATTCTGGGGCAGCTTTGAGATTGCAGATCTGGGTAAAGGTAGGCCTAGCAGAGGTCTCACACTGGTGACCCTCTGGGCAGACTTCACTTTCAGACCAGACTTGGAAGTACAAGTCAGATCTGTTCATTTATGAGGACATACATTTTCCACTCCAGTCCTCACCACTTCCTACTGTCACATATTCAGCTGGCTTCTCACATTGATGTTTCCTTCCTGGCCCCTAAGGTGGATGAGTTTGTAAATCTTGACCTAAAGTTGTATGTGATCTTCATACTGGGAAATATGTATGTTGGAGGTACACAAAGACTTCTAGGGATATTCAAGTTCATATCTTTTATTTATTTATTCACACCCCCCCCCATTGTTTATGCTTGCTGGTTTGTGACAAAGCCAGTGGCTAGAACTGCTCTTTCTCCAACATAATGCTATACATCACTCAGGCTTTAAACTCAGGCCCTGCCTATGATTTCTATTAATTAGAGCTTGAAGAAGTTTTGATGATTGTTCCAAACTGACTACGCACTTAGGTCAAACTGGACACTTGACTGAATTTGACTTGACATTTTTTATTAATGACTTAGGACAAAGGCTCCAAATTTGTTGGGCTCACAGAATCCTTCTGCTGAATTCTCTAATCTCTGAAAACCAGCAAAGCAGGACCAGGGTAGGCCCTGGAGGATTATGGAGGAGGTGGAACAGAAAGAAACAAAAAGGCACAGGTTATGATCTATTTTTGCTCTGGACTGACTGTCCCTGCTCTTACAGCATTCTACCTCTGTATGGTGCTGAGGG
>PVKH010035930.1:0-11857 GCA_004027955.1 Chaetophractus vellerosus
ACTGACTGTTGAGTGCTTAGTCTGAGAAGTTTTTGCAGGCATTATCTCATTTAATAAAAATTTCTCTTAATTATCAACATGACCAGGTAAAGCACCCCTATTTCTACCCATCCGGACAAAGGAGGAGATAAGTTCATTCATTTCCATAAATGTTCCACTTGTCTGGAGGGAGGGGCTCATTTGGTCTAGGTGTAGAGAGATGTTTAGGAAACCACCCTGCTTTAGCAGACCTGCTTGCCGATCATCAGAACCTGGTGTCTTGGGCTGGTAAGCGGCAAGCGTGTGTGGAGGTGCCCGGGGACCCCCAGCGTGGGCCACCTCACCTGGTAGGGGAGGTTCAGAGAAGGCTTTCTGGAGCACCTGCACCCACCCTTGAGCTGGAGTCAGCCAAGTAGGCAAGGATGGGAAAAGCAATCCAGGACAAGGGCTCAGCCTGGGCAAGGGCACAGAAGGGCAAGAGAGCACATGCGTGGGTTGACCAGTTGGCTGCTCAGAGTGGCTGGTGAGGTCACAGGTGGGAGAACCAGTCCTTCCCTCAGCCCTTCTGTGGCCAAGCCCATCAGCTCTTGATGCAGGAGGAGCTGGGGTGAGAGTTGCTGCAGAGGCCCTTGTATACTGTGTGGCTCACTTCTGGACTGAGTCGTTTATTCATTCATTCATTCATTCATTCACTTGTTCATTTATTCAGCAGTGCCCATCACTTGGTTGGAAGGTGGGGATGCAGAGACAATGCAGGCTCCTGCCCTGCAGGACTCACTTCTATTGGGAGAGACAAGTCCACAGTGACTGCCAATGCTCTGCATCAAGTGATCCCAGCGTTGCCCCTGGGGTCCAGGGGAACACAGAGGAGGGCGCCTCACCCAGACTTGGGGCAGGGATGACTTCCGGAAGGAAGAGGCAACTAAAGCTTCCTAAGTCCAAGATGCAAGGAGGAGCTAGTAGAGCAAAAAGGGACTTAGTAAGAGGAAACAGCCAACATTTTGGGAACTGGTGGGGCGTGGGGCTGGAAACAAGGCTGGGCTGAGTTGGGATGAGTTCTAAAATCATGTTAACTGAGACCCTGATGGGGGTCTGTGCTCTAGGCAGCCCTTTCAAACATCTGACATGGGCTGCAGAAAAATAGTACCCCAGAAGGTAACACAACTGGTTTCCTTGGAAGCTCTGAGGACCCAGCTTGGCCAATCCAAGGAGCCTGCAAAGCCACTCTGCTCAGGTCAGCCTCAGGTCCAACCTTAGGAAGAAAAAGACTCTGCCAGCCCATGAGCCTCAAGGTGAATGGCCCCCCTCCTGTCTGGTCAGCCTGCCCGCCAGCACTTCCTCCTTCAAGGCTATTGCTCGTTGGGCACCAATGCAGTACGGGATAACAGTGCCTTGTTCTAGGAATGTATGGGACACTAAGACATTTGGCAGACAGCCCCAAAGTGCAATGAATGTAGACATTCATTTTTGAACAATGCAAAGACTCCTTGATGGTTGCAACCTTGCTTCATGCTTCCTTCAGTCCTGAGACCAGGGTGAAGTACCAAATGCCAGCTCAACTAATGCAAGGTGCCCTGAGCAGGGCAGAGGGCAGGAGGGAAAGATGGGGTGTTGGCAGCCCCGTGATCCTGGGACCTGGTCCCAGCTCTGCCAGCTCTAGCTGTGCAGTCTTGCGCAGCTGATTTGTTTATATTTACACTGCTGTTTCTGGTCTCTATAAAAGGCAAAAACACCAATTTCCTAATTGAACACACTCTTCCCCTACACACATTCACACGCACACACAATCGCCCAGTGCTTGCCGTAGCCTGGGCGCTGTTCCATAAAGTGGAATCTTCTCATTTAATCCCCACAATGTCCCTGAATTTTGGGACAACTGCTCCCATTTTAGAGATGGGGCCTTGAGGAGTGGAGAGGTTAAGTGACTTACTTAAAGGTTCGCAGTGAGAAATAGGAAAAGCCAGAATTCAAACCCAGGTGCCCTGTTCCTAACCATGGGGCAAAGATGGAGCCATTGGGAAGCTGCTGGCTCCTGACTGCCTCCCCAACCCACTCCACACGTGCTGGAATGGGAGAGCTGGACGGGGCATCTTAGGGGTTATCTGGTGCCATCAACTTTATTCTAGATGGGGAAACTGAGGCTCAGAGAGGGGATGTGTCTTGTCCAAGATCACACAGCTCGTCAGTGACAGAACCAGAGCTCAGGTCTCTTGTCTCCCAGTCCAAAGGCCCACTGCCAAGCTCTCCTCTCCGACAGCACCCAGCAGATCTGGGACCAAGATGCCCCTTGGGCAAGCCATTGGGAAAGCTGTCTGGGGAGAGCAGGAGCCCCCAAGCCAAAGGCTTCAAGTGTGGAAGGCAGAAGCCAGCTCCAGGCTGACCTCCATCCAGGTGAGCAGGCCCGTCCCCTCACCTGCAGCGTCAGTGTCACCGTGAGGATCCCAAAGAAGAGAGCCATCAGCCCGAAGCCACCAATGAGGAGGGGTCTCCGTCCCAGGCGCTCGATGACCAAGCCCTAGGTCAGGGGAAAAGAGAGAGTCATTCCACTCTGAGCAGCCAGCAGAGGCGTATGGGGCCCCGGGGCCTGGCCATGGGGCTGTGGCTGGAGGCCAGCTATGGCCCTGACAGTCTGGCCGATCTCTGCACAGCCATAGCCAGAGCAGCCGTGGTCTTTATGAGACAGCAAGAAAGGGAGGGAGAAAAAAGTAGCAGCTGGGCACCCAGGGTGTGTCAAGACATCGGCCTTTTCTTCCCATCTTCCTTGTCAAGGGAGGGTGGACCCATCTGGTAGGGAGTTTGTAAGAAGAATGTGGATGTAGTCTTCAGAGCCAGAGTGCCCACAGGAGGCAAGCGCTGCCCATTTCTCTAGGCCTCCATGTTGAGGATTTTACAGGGGCAGACTCCAAGGCGGGAGTGGATGGAGAGGCATCTGTCATTTTCCGCTCTGCCCATGCCAGGGGTGGGGGGATCTCATGCTGGGGCATAACACTAGGAACCCCACTTGGCTGCCCTTCAAAGCAGCTTCTAGCAGAAGCAGGTCTGATCCCACTGGCCCCTGTGTCGACCTCTCAGTTGGGCAAGGGCAGGGCTATCATTGAGCCCCTTCAAACACCAGTGACCCCCAAAAATGATGACTGGAGCCAAGTTTTGGAGACGTGCAGACTTGGGTTTATATCCTGGGTCTGCCTCTTTCCAGTTGTGTGAACTTCGGGCACATGAAATGAGGACCAACATATCTTCTGTGAAGGGTGGCTAAAGGGGAAGGGAAGGTTAAGTAAGAGGGTTCATTCAAAGTACACACTAGGATGCAGATGCTGGAGGGGCCTTCCTCTCCTTTCTCCCCCCATTTCAAAGAAAGAGAACACTGGGGGACAGAGAGGTGGAGCAATGCAACAGATGTCACATACACAGCCAGTGTGCATGGGCCAGGAATTGAACGCAGGCTGAATGCATGAAAATCCATGGCTTTTCTGGATTGGCGATCAGGCAAGGCTTCCTGGAGGAGGCAATACATAGCAGGAAAAGAGATGCATGTGAGGGGGCTTGTCAGGCAAAGGGATCAGTGAGAGCAAAGGCTTGGAGGGTAGAAGGTCCAGGTCAGGTGAGCAGACTGGCTGGGATAAAGGGGAAACAGCAACCCTGCCAATCCGGGGTGGACCAGGAGTCCGTGCCTTGGGGTCTGGTCCCAGCTCCTGCCTCTAACCGACCACGTGGCTGTGAACGAGTGAGTCCTGTGCCTGGCTTCCTCCTTTCTGATGATGAGGGAGTGAGTCTGGATAATAAGAGCTGACTGATGCTCACCTCCTGAGCTCCTGCCAGGTGCCAGACCCTCGGCTCAGCACTCTTCTGCCTCATTGCATTTCAGCCTCGCAACCTCACAAAGAAGGTTCTGCTATTTGCCCCATTTTACAGGTGAAGAAACTGACATACAGCACTTTTGGGACTTGCCCAAAGCCACAGGGGTGGTAAGTGGCAAAGCTGGGATCATCTGTACAGTCGTCTCTGGTTTTGAGACATGGAATGTTTTTTAAGTAGATATAGACAAAGCTGCCCACTGTCACAGCGGGACAGCCAGTTCCTGAATGCAAAGCATACGGAACACGGGTGGAATTTGCCTTGCACCCTCCCTTCTCCCCCTCTTCTCCCCTGTGCCTTCCTCTTTGTCTCCCCAGACCCTAGCAGGGTAACTGACACTTCCCAGGTGCAGCGCTGTGCTTGCTGAGGGAATGAACTTCTAGAAACGCTCTGACCTTGTGAGGCAGGGATGCAGGTTCTCACTTTGCAGAGGGGGAAGGTGAGGTCAGAGAAGGTTCAGGGATCGTGGGGAGAGAATCCAGCTGGGCGAGTCCTTGGAAGAAGCACCGACCAGCGGGAGCTGATAAAGCTCTAAGCAGAGCCAAGGGCCTGTGCCTGAGGCATCCCCTCACTCCCCACCCCCCCAAGCCCTCATGAGCTGGGTCCCCTCAAAGGGGAAGCACTGATAGAGGCGGTCAGGGCGAGAGCAGTGTGGGTGGGGGAGCTGGGCCCGGGGAGAGGAAGGGATGGGAGACGGGCAGGGCCGCACAAGACCAGAGGCCCAGCGAGATTATGGAGTTGGACACACAGAGCTATTCAGAGAGAACAAGGAAGAGGAACAGGTGCCCTCCCACACCGCAGGGGCAGCTAAAAAATGCTCACACCCTTGGATTCACTCATTCAACTTCCCGGAATCTCCCCTAAGGAAATAGATATTGGGCCAAAGATTCATGGGCAAAGATCTTCTCCATTGTGTTATTTATGCAAATGAAACAATCTACAATCCATCAACAGTAGAATTGGTTAAATAAATACTGGAACACCCAGCCGATAAGTATATAGGAATTAAAATATTTTCAAGTAATTCTAGATAACGTAGAAAAATTCATGCAGTACAATTTTAAATGAAAAGAGCAGGGCATAACATTGTATGTAGTTATATACATTACAATGATGTTAAGCTAATATCCTGGAAAAATATACACAAGGATACTCTAAAAGGGCTAACTCTGGTTGGGGGGATATGCGACTATTATTTTACTTGTTTATTTTTCTGCCTTTTCCAAGTTTTTACAATGAGATTTTTTAGCTTGAAAGAAAAAAAACCCATAATTCTAAAAAATAGTTTGCTAAAGAGTCAGGCCTGAAAACCCTGTTTCCTGAGTCATGAATCTTTATTCTTTCCCTATCACCAATGATTTTCAATATCTGCATTGGTAAAATTTCATTACCATGTGTATTAGAGTTCTCCAGGGAAACAGAACTGGAAATATTATGTATATGTAATATAAATATTGTGTATATATATTATGTAAATATGAGATTTTTAAAATAGAAATTGGCTTAAGTGACTGTGGAGAAGGGCAAGTCCAAATTCCACAGGACTGCAAAACACTCTTGCCCAGAGCCTTTCCTCTGGGCACACATTTGTGTGTAAGCCTTTCCTCTTACACACATTTGAGCAGCCATGTTCAGTGGTGATATTTTGCATCTCTCTATTGCCAACTCATGCTATGGACTATCAGTGCCATCTTGACTGTTAGAAACAGAGTCAATAGTGACTTGGAGTCTAATCATATTAGAGAACCAATTCCAAAAACCTAGAGTGAATTCAAAAATCTCATCCTTAAGATGCTTCTTCTCAAGAACCACTTCTGGTACCAAAGCTGTATCAGTCAGGGTTCTCTAGGGAAACAGAACCAGCAGGAGATATCTGTAAATATGAGATTTTGTCTCATGTGACTGTGGGGATGGGAAAGTCCAAATTCCATAGGGCAGGCTGCAAACTGGGAACACCAATGAAGGTTTTCCATGTGTTCCCCAGGAGAAGCTGGCTGGTTGAAGTGAAGTGGAAATTCTCCCTTCTGACTGCTGAAATCATCACTTCTCCTGTTGAGGTCTTCACCTTGTTGGATGAGATGTCTCTCATGGTTGAAGACAATCTCCTCCGTTAATTGCAGCAGTAATCAGCCATAGATGCAATTGTTACTGATGAGTTAAGTCCCTGACGTGTCCTCACAGAAACAATAAGGCCAGTGCTTGCTTGACCAACAACTGGACACCATAACCCAGCCAAGTTTACACATGAACTTAACCATCTCACTGTGTGAGATGGATTTTTGAGGATGCTTCCTGTCATAGCCCCCAATACAGACATGGCAAAGGTGTGTCCCCGAGGCAGGGTTGCACTGCAGACAGCCACTCTTTGTGGTGTAGGACAGAGTCCAAAGATAAGTTGGCATTAAAATCAAAGTGTAGTAGTTTGAGTCTTTTATGGACCCCAGAAAAGACCATGCCCTTAGAGCTAATCCATTCCTGTGGGTGTGAACCTATCATGGCGGGGGGCCTTCCCTTTGATTAGATCACTTTAGTAGGGCATGACCCAGGGTGGGTCTTAATCCTCTTATTGGACTTCTTTATAAACGGGATGAATACAGAGAGAGGCACAGAGAAAAACTCCCAGAAGCTGAAATCAATGGAAGCTGAGAGACGAAGCCAGGCAAACCAGGAAGCTGACAACGATGAGATCTTGTGACTCTGCTATTGTGCCCTGCCATGGGACATGGGTCCAGGATCGCTGGCAGCTGGTCTTTGGGGGGAAAAGCATCACCCGATGAAGTCTTGATTTGGACATTTTCATGACCTCAGACCTATAAGCTTATAAATTAATAAATCCCCATTGTAAAAGCCAACCCATTTCTGGTATATTGCTTTGGGCAGCTTTTAGCAAACTAAAACACAAAGGCTCCTCATAACTGGAATGTGTGGACGCTTTGACTCATTGGTCTCTAGAGGAGTCTGCTAGAGTACCCAGTGATATTGTGTTTACATGAGCAGAGAGTCATCCTGGGCAAGCATCTCAGTCACTAGGAAACATTGTTACTCTGAGGTTGATACACTGAGATTATGGTGTTCCATTGCTAAACTGAGATTGATATGTATTTATTGACTTCACTATGTTTTGAGTTGTTCCCCACCGAGATGGCTCCCTCATCTGTTTGCTTGTTGTTTTTGCTCATTGTTTGCCTGCTCATTGTTTGCTTGTTGTCTGCTCATTGTCTGTTTTATTTCTTCTTTAGGAGGCACCAGGAACCAAACCTGGGACCTCCCATGTGGAAGGTGGGTGCCCAACTGTTTGAGCCACATCCACTCCCTGCTCATTTTTTTTACTTGCTGTCTGCTTGTTGTGTGCTCATTGTCCTGCTCATTGTTTCTGCTCATTGTCTGCTTGTTGCTTTTGCTCGTTGCCTGCTCATTGTTTTTTCTCGTTGTCTGCTCATTGTTTTTGCTTGATGTCTACTTATTGTCTGCTCATTGTTTGTCTTCTTTAGGAGGCACTGGGAACCAAACCTGGGACCTCCCATGTGGGAGGCAGGTACCCAGCTGCCAGAGCCACATCCACTTCCTTGAGTAGCTTTTAGTTCCTCAAGTGATGCACTAACAAATTCAGTACCGGAAAGTGCATACCAGACACAAAAAGAGCTGAGAACCACTGTCTAACACCACAATGCTGATGTTCAAGGGCATTGAGGGGACCTGGCTGTTAGTTCTGTTTCCCTGAAGTCTCCAGATATACCTGTAACCTGAGCCAACATAAAGCTGGACTCATTTTCGCTAATGTGGAAACATTCTCGAAGGTGGACTGGGAAGCCACCAAGGAAATGCCTGCGGAAGGGAAAGAAGGAATGTAAAACAACCTCCGCCTCCATCCTAGTGGGAATCAGGGTCGTTCTGCAGGGCTCCTTCCTGCCTCCTTTCCTCGAGCCCCATTAAAGCTCAGCCTGCCCGCAGGGATTCAACATCACAGTTCCACTCCACCTTAAAATCCTGAAGGTTACTGATGCCAAATGGAGACGTTCAGACTCCCCATAGTCCAAGAAATCCCCTCTGGGGGGTCCCCCAGGCACAGGGCCAGTTGTCTGTTCAACACCCAGCACTCACTGCTCGCCCCACAGTGCTAGGCCCTCTCGTGGAATAATAATGGGACATTTTTTGTTGGGTCAGGATTTTAAAATTCAGCTTTAGGTATAGTTTACATTCAATAAAATCTACCCATTTTAATTATACAGTTTGGCATGCTTTAATAAATGCATTCACCCATATAACCACAACTACAATTAAGATACAGAACATCCATCACGCCAGAAAAGTCACCTTGTGCCCTTCACTCAGCCTCAGGCAACCACCGACCTGCTTTCCATCAGCACAGGTGATGGGTGCATCTTCTCTAGAGTTTTATAGTCTGCACTGTAATGTTTTTGAGATTCACTCGTGTTACTGTATATATGAACAGTTCACCCCTTTAATTGCCGAGGAGTGAGTGTTCCATTGTATGGATATTCCGCGATCTGTACCTCCAACCACCTGTTGAAGGACATTTGGGTTGTTTCCATTTCTGGCATTTAGGAAATAAAGCTGTTATGAATACGTGTGTACAAGTCTCTGAGGAACATGCTTTCAGTTCTCTTGGGTAAATACTTATAAGTGGGGTTGAATGTGTAAAGTTTATCTTAATAAGAAGTTGCCAAACTTTTCCCCAAAGGGTGGTGCCACCTTAAATTCCCACCAGCACTGTATGAGGCTCCAGCTGCTCCATCCTCTTCAACACCCCGTATTATCAGGCGTTTTAGTTTTGGCCATCTTATTGGTACGTAATGGTATCTCATTGTGGGGTTTAATTTTAATTTCCCTGATGACTAATGATGAGCATCTTCTCATGTAGTTTTGACCTTTTCAATATCGTCTTTTGCAAAGCACCTGTTCAAATCAATTGTCATTTTCAAATGGGTTGTGGTCTTCTTACTGTTGAATCTGAGTCCTTTATACGTTCTAGATTCAAGCCCTTTGTCAGATGTGTGCTTTGTGAATATTTTCTTCCAGTCTGTGGTTTGCCTTTTAATTTCCTTAACAGTGTTTTCCAAATGGCTCCAGTTTTTAATTTTGAGGAATTCCAATTTATCAATTAAAAAATGGTTCAGGGACTTTTCCCCATGTTTTGGCTTTTATGTTTAGGCCCACAGTCCATCTGGAGTTCATTTGTGTGTAGCATGAGTACAGGTGGTAGTTCATTTTTTTTTCAACCTGAATGTCTAGTTTTATGGCACCATTTGTTGATAAGACTGTCTTTACCCTATTGAATGACTTTGTATCTTTTATATTTCTGGACTCTACTCTTTTCCATTGATCTGCATGGCTCTCTTGTGCTAACACCATGCTGTCTTGATTACTGTGTAGCCAATGTTGTTACAATGCTTACTATTATATTAACAATTTAATCTTCATAATATGTCTATGGGGTAGGTACTGTTATCCTCTCCTATTATGTCAGGACATTGAGACAGAGAGGTTTAGCCACCTGCGTGAGGTCACACAGCGAGAGACTGGCTCCAGAGGGTTGCCCTCTTGACCACTGAGCTGTGGTGTCTCTCTCCATCATTGGTGAGACAAATCCAAAGCATAGACACACAGTCCCAAAGCTTTCCTTCCTATGTTTGTGCCAGCTGCACGTTCACCAAAGAACACCGAGGGGCCAGGCCCTGGCTCTGGGGCAGAGGCAAGAAAGAGACAGGAGTCCCTGCTTCCTCGGGAGCGAATGGCTGATGGAGAGCTGGGCTTGCTGCACTGTACTTCTCCCAAGAAGACAGGCATTCCGGGGCTGGCTGCCAGCGATCCTTGGTCCTTGGCTTTGCTGTCGCATAGCAATGTACGTGGTGGCATCTTCTCTCTTCTCCTCTGGGCTCTGTTGACTTCCAGCTTCTGGCTGCGTCCCGTGGCTTCTCTCTCCATCTGACTTTCACTCAGCCTACAAAGGACTCCAGTAGTCTGGTTTAAAGCCCAACCTGATTCAGTTGGGCCACACCTCAACTGAAGTAACATCTTGAAGATGGTATTTACAGTGTGTCCACACACACTAGAATGTGGATCAAGAAGGAGTCCATACTGGGTACAGAATTCAACCCACAGCCCAATGTTTAGCTATAGGAGGGTGGAAGAGAGGAATGGAGAGCACTTTACCCCTGACTCAGCTCTCTCTGCATGGAAAGAAAAAGCAAAGACAGATCTCTAGAGAAGCAAATTCAAGTTTCATTATTACTTTTTAAAAAAATCAATTACAAGCTTTATTTAATTCTTTGTAAATTTTTGCAATACCATAATAGACACATTATTTGCAGTCTATTTAGCAGCTCTTCTTTTGGGGGGTCTTCCTCTCCCAACTCCTGTTATTCTTTTAACTGCAACTAATTCTGTTTTAAATGTACAAGAGTTAATCTTTACTTTTACAAATCTCTCTCTGAGCAGAAGCTGAGGTCAAGGAAAGGTGTGGTTTTCTGCAAGTTAATAGAGTTTTAAGATTGGTGTTCAGAGGGCAGGGTCTCAGATATAACTTTCTACTTGGAATTGGTTTCCTCTCAACTCACAATTAAAAATAGTTAGTTGAGATAAACTTGGTTTGTGTGAGAGACCTGCTGTCCATTACATGATAATGCAAGCACTGAACAGGAAATGCTGCTTATCCGGAATCTTCATTTTCAGATCTGGCATGTGTTGCCCTACTTGTGTGGGGCCACTGGCAGCAGCTCATGTCCCCTCAGGAGTTTGGGCTCCAAGGCGGAAATGTGAATCCGCTTCTGCTTGATGCCGTCCCCTCCCTTCTGCTAAATTCCTGTAGCCTGTGTTCAATAACCCAGAGATTTAGTCTAATATTCGACTAGGGGTGCAGAGGGTAGGGGGTGTTTCTTCCTGCCAGTCTGTGGTCCATTGAGACCCAGCAGAATGGTTATCAATGAAGTAATGATGTGCCTAGAGGGCGATTAACTGAAGCCAGCGTGTTGGACTCCAATTTTAGAACACATTTCAGCCTGATGACTCACCCAGAAAATCAAACCTCCTTCAAGCCTCCTGCTTGAAACACATCCCCCTGCATCTGAATAATCTCCTTTTCCCAAGTCTGTTCTCTCTCTTTTTTTTTAAAGATTTATTTATTTTATTACATATCTCCCCTTCCCCCCGCTGCGGCGACGCGCCGAGACTGGTCACTGCGCAGGCGCGGCTTTCCCCGCTTGTGGGCGGTCTCTGCATCCGTTCACGGCCGGCGCTTGATTCAGTTCGCGGGTGGCTGGCTGCGCTCCATTCGCGGGCGACCTGCCCTGCCCGTGGCGGCTCTTGCCCTGTCCGTGGCAGCTTCTTGCCCTGCCCACGGCGGCTCCGGCCCGGTCATGGCGGCTTGCCATTCTCAAGGCGGTCTGCCCGCTAGGAGAGGTCCCCGGGAACCGAACCCAGGGCCTCCCATGTGGTATGCCGGCGCCCTATCCACTGGGCTATCGAGCCGGCCCCAAGTCTGTTCTCTTGACAGAGCTAGATGGATGCTTTTGAAACAGGGCATGGCACCCCTCTGCCTCCAACAGCCTCAGCCTCTCCGCTCCATCCCTCGGGCCTCCCTGTTGTTCCCAGATGTGCAGGTGGCTTCTGCTCCTGCCGCAGGGCCAGCGCTGGGCACCGTCCACTGGCCTCTGCAGACCCGCTCTCTGCCCCGGCTGGCACCAAATGCACAGGCTCACTTGCCCTCTGCGTGGACTCGCGAATGGGGGCAGCAGTAAGAGGTCAGGAGGAAAGAAGGCAGAGAAGGCGACGGGGCTGCTGGTTTCCCTTCCCTGGGGACATGTGGGCTGGCTTGTCCCTCTGCTGAGGCTCCCTTAGGTGGCTGCCCACCCTGCAGGCCCTGCCCAAGCTCAAAGCCCCCACGTTCCCTGCCATCTCTGCCTGATGCAGGCCTTCCTCGCCGCAGCGGCCTCAGCCTGGAAGGTTCCCCCCCAGATGTCTAGGCAGCTGACGGCCTCACCTCTCGAGTCTGACCGTGTTATTT
>PVKH010035931.1:0-11666 GCA_004027955.1 Chaetophractus vellerosus
AAATTCTTTATGCATCATCTTAATTCTGTTGGCAGCAAAGAGGATAACCAGAATTTCCCGATTGAGTCCAGTCTCTTCCCAAGTGTACAGACAGAGCTTGCCAAGTTCAACGATGCTCTTAGTTTCTGGTGCTATTAATTCATAGTTCAGAATCCCATTTTCCCCAAAGTGCTGTATCTTTCAGTGAAAAAAATTTTTTTTTCCTACTGATGAAAATTTGAAAGCCAGAGAATTAGAGGAAATTTTTTTGTTGTTGTTACATATCCCCCCCCCCCTTACTGCTTGCTCTTGCTGTGTTCATTTCTCTGCGTTCTTCTGTGTCTGCTCTGTCTCCCCCCGTTGCGGCAATGTGCCAAGCCAGGTCACCGCGCAGGCGGCTCTGCTCCATTCGCGGGTGACTTGCCCTGCCCGTGGTGGCTTTGCCCTTCCCCTGGCAGCTTTTTTTTGCCCTGCCCACGGCGGCTCTGCCCCGCCCATGGCAGCTTGCCTTTCTCAAGGCGGTCTGCCCTCTTTGGAGAGGTCTCCAGGAACCGAACCCGGGGCCTCCCATGTGGTGAACCGGCACCCTATCCACTGGGCTACAGCCGGCCCCCTAGAGGAAATTTTAAATTCCTTTTGTCTCCCCGTTAACATTTTAAGATACTTTTCCCCCAGATTTTTGTCTAGGTATGATTTTTTTTTTCATTTTTCATCATTGTGACCACACTCTCTGTACAATTTCATATTCTGTGCTTTCTATCCTACATTATAACAGAAGTTTTTTCCATATTTTTATAAACTCTTCATGGAAATAATTTTAGTGGCTACATAATATCCTGTCCAGGTACTTACCCATTTGCATGTATAGCTTTTTACTGTTATTGGATTCTAGAATTGAAATTACTAGAAAAAGCTTTAGAAAGTTTGATAACATCTTACTCTCATTGTCAAAATAATACATGAATATTGTAAAAATACGTAAAAAAAAATAAAGTTGCAAAGAACAGAAAATAAAAAGCAAAATTCTCTACCAAACTTCTTTCAGTCTTTACCTTTAGACCATCACTGCCTTTTAACTCTTTATAATTGTTGTTTTTCTGGAAATTACCTCTTCAACTGTAAGAAGAATTGTAAATCATTTTAATTTTTTTCTTGTAATTTCTGCCCTAGAATTCAGTAACAGTAAAAGCTATATATCCAATAGGCTAAGTACCCTAATATATTGTCTGGATAGGCTATTATGCAGCAAATAAAATTAGTTTTAGGAAGAATTTATTAAAACCACTTGAATTCCTGGGATAAATACTAACTGGATTTTTAAAAATCTATGTACTTTGGACAGTACTTATCTTTTCATGTGTCAACTGCCAAATTTTAGTATTAGGATGATGCTGGCTTCAGGAAGAGTTGTGACATATTCCCTTTTCTATTTTCAGAAAAGAGTTTGTGTAGGAGTCCCATTATTTCTTCCATATTTGATAGACTTTACCACTGAAGCCATTTGGAACTACACTTTTCTTCATAGGAAGGTTTATAATTATTAACTTAAATTTACAGATAGAAGGTTATTCATTTATTCTGTTTTTATATTATTTTTAGTAACTTGTCTTTCAAGGATTTTGTACATTTTTATCTAAATTTTCCAATATATTGAAATAAAGTTGTTTATAGTATTTATTATTATTTTTTATTGTCTATTATATCTGTAATGACATCCCCTCTTTCACTCTTGATATTGACAATTTGTATTTTTACTCTCTCTTCTTTTTCTTGCTCATTGTAGCTAGGAGTATATCCATGAAAGTGCCTTTTCAACAAACCAACAGCTTACATTTTTTTTTCTCTGCCATTTGCCCATTTATTTATTTTATTGATTTTTACTTTGATTTTTTATATCCTTCCTTTTGCTTTCTTTAGTTTTAGTTTGGTCTTCTCTTTCCAACTTCTTAAGGTGTAAATTTAAATCATTGATGTTAACATTGTTCCTTTCCTAATAGAAACATTTACAGCTACAAATTTCCCTTTAGGCTTTCACTGTATTGTGCATCTTTTGATATGCTATGTTTTATTATCATCCTGTTGAAATATTTTATAGTTTCCTTTGTGGTTGCTTCTTGGATCCATGGATTATTTAGAAGGGTATTATTTAATTTCTAAATTTTGGGTAATTCTTCGTGGGTCTGCTTGTTTTTGATTTCTAATGTATTGTTTTCATCAGAGAGTATACTCTGTATCATTTCGATTCATTTACATTTATTTACTTGTTTTATGGTCCTGCATGTGGTTGGGCTGGGTGGATGTTCCATGTGCACTTGGAAAGAATGAGCATTCTGGGCATACAGTTCTATAAATATCAATTAGGTTCATCTGGTTGATAGCCTTGTTCTCATCTTTTATACCCTTACAGAGTTTTCCTTCTTGTTCTATCAGTTAATGAAAGAGAAGCGTAAACATCTTCAATTATAATTGCTATTTATTTCCCCCTCATCCCATCTGTCTGTACTCTGCCTTTTTATGGGGAGAGACATCCCTTGGCTGGCCAGAGCAGCCCCTTAGGCTATGGGGAGGAGTGGAATTCCTGAGGCATAAGTGGTATTTGTGCTACAGTCCTTGTGATAAAGCCGTCTGCCTGGGCACATGCTCCAGCCCGTGCTGCAGCCTTGCTTTGGGCACTGTTCCTGAAAGCTCGGGCCAGCCCTCGCAAGGATGCTGCTTTGAAATAGACTTCTTTTCTGTTTCATCAGCAGGAGGCAGCTTGGCACTTACCATGACGACCTTTGACAAACACAGAAAGCAGCAGAACAAGCCGGGGCCACCGACGCCTCCATTTTACCGTGATTGTATTTCCTGTTTGGATTCAAACTCGTCCTTCCGATCCCCCTCTGCCACTCTTTTGAGTGAGCTCTGACCATTAATGTGTCCTGCATGGGTTTTCCTAACAGTGCCCCAGCTCTAGCTTCTGGTCCAGCTTAAACCTTTTCTCTACCTCAAGCTGGAGCGGGTGCCCACAGGCAGAAAACTTTCCTTAGGATGACTGTTTAATCCTCTGAATATCCATCGGTCCATCTCCAGGGCCTCAAAATAGTTGCTCAATAAATACCTGTTATGGGAAGGACAGGGAGGGGGAGGGAGGAATTGATAACGTGTTCCTGTCAACGTCTAATTTTCAGCCAGGAACTTTAGTATCGAGTGAATTACAGTTCCTTGCATAGGATAGCATTGTTATTTTCACTGGCATTGGGGGCAGGGGGAAGTTAGGGGGAATGCGTTGCCCCCCAATTCGCTGATGAGGTTTCTGAGGCACCAACTGTTAACTGTTCATTGACTTACCCAGGCCTTGGAAGTTCAAGTCCCGCAAGGTGCTCCCTGGTTGTTTTACAGGGCCCACTTGTAGGAGCCCCGAGGGAGGCTGGGCAATGCTATTGGGGTAGCATGCATGGATTCAGGCAGCTGCTGTGCTTGTCGAGTGGAGGAGAGATCCTAGGGGAGGAGGCGTCGTGGGCTGGCGGCTGACAGAGGAACAGGGGAGAGGGGAGAGCTGTGCTGGGCCACTGCCTCCTGATGTTCTTCAAGCCCCAGCTGGACCAACATGTGCCATGGACCTGGACGGGCACCACGTACCTGGCAGGTGCCATGTACCTGAGCAGGTGCCACATACCTGGGCAGGTGCCACACACCTGGGCAGGCGCCACATACCTGGGCTGGCACCACGTTCCTGGGCAGTCTTCCTGTGCAGGGTGCCTGTGGCAGCCCTGAAATTTCAGGAGCTGCAGGATCAGCTTCCCAGAGCTCAGAGGAGCCTTCCGCTCTCCTTGGAGGAAATGCTCACACACTTGGAGGCAGGGGGACACTTACAGGACCCATCTTTCCTCCTGCCCTCCCTCCTTCTCAGAGGCTGTGCGGCTCAGTCACAGGGACTCCGTGGAGGCTGCCCCCACAGGTGGGGAGGAGGGAGTGGGTGACCACCTGTGACGTCCCAGGCGGGCTCCGCGCTGCCTCCGTCCCCTTCCTGGGGTGTGTGTGTGTATGTGTGGGAGGCTCAGATCTCAGGTCCTCTGCCTTCTGATCTGGACGCTGGTAGAATACTGCCCTCTTCTCAGAGAGGTGGGGTTACACGAGGTGTGTGCGGTAAGTGCCAAAGCCTGGCAGAAATTTGGGTCTCACTGTAGAGATGAGAGCACTCGTCTTCGCAGCCTGGGCCACCTCAGATCCCCCAAGGACCCCACATCCTACTGCATGTGGCTGTGCGTGGGGAGACGGCCGTGAATGAACCAGACATCATCTCTGCTCTTAAGGAGCTGGTGGCCACTGGGCGGGGGGACGACGACAACAGAGAACCCCCAATTAAGTGGCTATTAGAAGATGGTAAGTGTGATGGAGAAAGAGGCAGCTGAGAAGGGCTGCAAGGCAGGGGGTGGATCCCTGGCCAGGCCCCTTAAGACTCTGCCCTTCCCTTGGGCAGGGGGTGGGGTGGGGGGTGTCTTCCTGCCTCAGCCGGCTGGGTTCCTACCCCTGCTGTTACCTGGCTTTCCTTCACCTGCTTCGGCACCTTTCCAGGAGCTTCCTCGTGTGCCCATGCCATGCTCACGGGGTGGCACCTGGGGTGGGCGGGCAGGCTTGGGCAAAGATGGGAAAGGAAGCCTTTGCTGCCGGGGAGGGAGGAGCGGGCAGCAAAAGGCTTCCTGAGGATATTTTGGGGGGTTTCACAAGCAACCCCCACCCCCAGCCTCAGGCAGGGTTTTCTCGCTGGCCGGGGTACTTCCCATTGGGTTCCTGCCGTGGCCTCTAATGAAAGACATCTTTCCTTCCTTGGCTAAAGCGCCATCCCTGAGGGTGAGCCGGGACTTGGGATTGCGGCAGGTAACGCTGCTGCCCTCCCTGCCTCTCGGATTCGTGGGCACAGAGACGGCGACAAGTCCCCAGCCTCCACCCGCTCTGTTATGTCAGCCGTGCCTGGAGCCCCCGCTAGCCTCAAAGGGAAACCCCGCCTCTCCCCCAGGTGACTGCGGGCCTGGCAGAGGCAGAGGCCGTCTGTGCACTGGCTGGCTTGTCCAGGAAGCCCTGGTTGACATCTTCCAGGTAACAGCCGCTGGGCAGGTGTGGGGTGCAGCGAAGGCCTCGGGGGCCACGCCTGGTGATCTCCAGGGAGATGGGGTGTGGGGGAGCTGTCCCTGAGGTGGGTGGTCCAGGGCAGGGTCTTCCTGGGCATGGGAGAAAGTTGGACAGGGCTTGAGGTCGTGGGAGGAGGCTACCTAGACGCTGAGGCTCACTGGGCAGGGCCTGGCCTCGCCTCAATGCAAACCTCAGTGAGGGGAGTGGGGCAGGGCTCCCGGGCTGACGGGAGAGGGAAAGCAAGTTATTTCCAGGACAGCTGGGCATGTCTTTTCATTATTCTTTTGCTCAAAATAGAATTATCTTTGGAAATCACGTTTGACAGGCAGCCCAAGCATTTTTCAGGGCTGTCTGGAGGAACTGGCTTTCTCGCCCACAGATATTTTTTCCCCCTTCCAAAGGAAGAGGGATGTAACATTCTGCTGTTTAAAATAAAGGTGAGGGAGGAAGGAGAAGTGTGAGCTGGCGGACATGGAAAGGTGGAGCAGGCGGATCTGGAACGAAAGGAAAGGGGCCTGAAGCAGCTAGTACTCGCTGTGACCTTCCACATCTTACAGGGGTCGGGGGCTCCTGCAACCTGTGGCAGGTGAGCAAGGCGCTGGGGCAGGAGCCTGGCAAGCCGCTCCTGAGTCCACGAGCTGGTCACTGCCTGGGCCGGTCTGCACCAGCTGCTGTCTCCCACCTGCCTCTGCGCTCACCCTCTGCTGGGCACCGTCAGCACCGCCTCGTTCTCTGGACGTGCAATCCAATCACTGATCTGTGTTTTGCACCCTCTCTGCGTCAGGCTTCATTCTGGGCCAGAAAGATGGAGCACGGGGAGCTGGCGGCCGAGCATCCTGGCTAGAGATCTAAGAAGTTGAAGAGGTGTAGGCAGAGAGCGGAGGTGCTACAGATGCCGCAGCAGCAGGTGCCTGGAGTAGAGACCATGCGGGGGTGGGGGCTGAGGTGGGGAAGGTGGGGGGCAACAGCTCTACAAGGCTTGAGGGGAAAGTAGGGCTCACGTTCCCAGGGCAGGTGGGCAAGCCCAAGGGCCTACCTTCGGCTGCCTTATGGGGATGAGAAGGAAGTAAGGAGGAGTGGGCTGGGAGGGCGGCTCCCCTCCAGAGCCCCCGCAGGCTTAGCACTTTCTGCCTGGCATTAAGCTGCCAGGTGGTCATGCCTGACCTTCCCCCTCGACCACGAGTGGAATCTGGTCTACCTTTGAATTCCCCCTAGCTCCTGGCACAGGATGCGGCACACAATAAACACTTGATGTGCTTGGTGAATGGATGAGGGATTGACAAAGCAATTTAATATCAGAGGGGAAGCCCTTTACAAAAGGCAAAAGGGAATGTCCTTTAAACATGGAAAATTGGCATGCACAGATTTCTCTGTGGCCTATCAGATTAAAACAGCAGTAGAGAAGTCAAAAAGCGCTTAACTCACAAGGACAAAGAGAGCCAGGGAGGACCTAAGGTTAGAAGACAAGAGAAGTTCACAAAAGCTTGGTAACCTGAAAGTGGATGGATAACTAATAAACGACTGTACAAATCTGAGTGCTAATCATCTATTATGGGTAAAAATTAAATAAATAAATAAATAAACAAACAAATAAATAAATAACTCAAAACAGAAAGGCTCAAGAATTGAAGGTACCAGGTACTCCTGCAGGAGGATCGATTAGTTCCCTAATGCTATGACAAATACTACACAATGGGTTGGCTTAACAACAGGGATTTATTGGTTCATAGATCCAGAGGCTGGAAGGCTTGCTTCCACCTGGGCTTTGTAGTGTTCCGGCCCACTCGCAATCCTTGGGTTCCTTGGCTTTCTCATCACATGGTGACATAGTCTCCTTTCTCTACTGGGTTCCATTGACTTCCAGCTTCTGGCCCCTCCCCATGGCTTTTTCTCCTTATAAGGCCTCTGGTAACAGGATTGACCCATCCTGACTCAGCTAAAAAATAAGATGTTCAAAAGGTCCTATTTACAGTGGGTTCACACCGACAGGAATGGGTTAGGATTAAGAACATGCTTTTTTTCTGGGGTAACTAATTCAATCCACCATAGAGGGGTTTTGGGGTGGGACTGAAAACAAGAGAATTGGATAAAAATGGGTTAGGATTAAGAACATGCTTTTTTTCTGGGGTAAGGAAAGATTAGAAATTTTGTGCATCAGACTACAAAATCCAGCATCTAAGTAATAGGAGTTCTAGAAAAGAGAAAACAAAGGAAAGGGAGAAGAAGAAATTATCTAATAATTAATTTTAAAAAATCTTTCCAGACTAAAGGTCATGTGTCTCCAGAATAAAAAGATGTGTTAAGTCCCCAGCATGATAAATGAAAAAAAAAAAGAGGCACATTTAAAAGACAATGAAAGAAAATTTTGGAATCTTAGGGAGAAAGTAAAGATCCTGAAATCACCCAAACACAAAGATGGACACCTGCTAAAGACCAGAAATCAGTGTGGTCTAGACTTTTGGGCTGCAAGACTGCAGCTGAGAAAACACTCACCTTTAAAATGTGGAGGGAAACTCATTTCCAACAGGAATATTATACACATCAGTCATATAGGAAGGTAGAATAAAGTCATTTTCAGAATGCTTTTCTTAAAGAATATGTACTCTCCAAGAACCTCTTCCCATGAAACTATAAGAGGATGTGCTCCAGCAAAACAAGGGAGTGGACAGAGACAGAAGTAGACAAGGCAATGAGGGAGTGGAGCAATGTGGAGTTCCCAGGAAGATGGCAATGGGCAGGCTCAGGTCAACAGCTGTGCAGAAGGCCTACAGGGAAGGTAGCCAGATGGGTCCTAGAAGGAAAAACCCCTGAGGCATTTGAATGAACAGAATGGAGATTTTCAGTTCCACAGGAGGTTTGGGGGTGGTTAATGAGTGCTAGACATATAGAAAAGTTAGCTGAATCCTCCAGGGAAAACCCGGAAAGGACATGTAATACTAATACAATATGTGTCTCAGCTGTGATGGATACTTCTAGTCATTATAATGTAAGCACTGAGTATTGATTTAAATAAAAGGGTGATAGATTTACATTGGGAGGATGTTGGAGTGCAAAACTTTTGATGAAGGGCAGTGTAAGAGAACTAGATCTTCATCTTCCACAGCAGAAAGATACTAGAACAGTCAAGATGGAAAACCGAAAAATCAGGAAGTAGCAATATAAAGAGATCATTTTTAAATTAGAAAGATACGCACCAGGAACAACCATTCAACTGGTTGGAAATTGGGGAGCAGAATTAGGGAATGGCAAGGCATTTACATTACATGCACCATTTGACTTTTAAACCATGTACGTACATTACTTTAGCTAAAAAATTTCAAAGGCCATGGAGGGATGTGGCAGAGGGGAGAGGGAGAGGCAGAAGTGATACCCAGCTTTGGCTCGGCACCGCTTGGCTGTGCATCTTTTAGGCAGATACATCCCTTAATCTGGGCCTCAGTTTCCCTATTAGAAAATACAGCTGCTGCAAAGGCAGAGCGGTCACCTTCTGCTTGAAAATAGTGTGAGCCATGTGGACAGGGTGCTTTGTGGGGCCGTGGAGGGCAAACCGAGCACATAATCTTGGCCTGCTGCATGTGGGTGGCACAGAGGAGCTGTTGGCTGCTGGGCCTGGGACACCCATGACCTTTTGCATGGCTGCCACAACTCCACAGACCTGTTGTTAGTCCCTTAATACTTTAGAGGAAACACAGAAGCTCAGACTAATCAACTCGCTCTGTTAAATAAAACCCTGTTAATGAACCCACACTGGCCAGCTGCATTTGCGTCTTTCTATCCTGCCCCTAAGGCCCACCGGGTCTTTGGCATCTGCTGAGATCTGGGCTGTAGAAGCCAGACTCTCCTGCTGCCAGGCTTGTGTCTACGCCTCTCCTGTCGGCCATGGGGCTCGGAGATCCCCCCATCTAGCTGAGGTGGCGACTGCCCTCCCTCTTCCTAATGCCCTCAGCAACCCGGCCACAGTGGCAGCTGCAAGAGAAGGCATTTGGAAACGTGGAGGGGAGACCCCAGAGCTTCCCCTGTGGAAGGCCGAACACTCCCTGACTTTGATTGCCCCTTGGGTAAGAGAGCAGCTGCTGGCTTCGGCTTATACTTTTCCTGGACTGTAGATTGCTTTATCGAGACACGTTAGACACCTTTTACCTGGGAGACACAGCTAATTGCCAGCACATTTCAACGGAGGCTGCCAAGCGCTAAGCTGATTATGGAAAAGCGCAGAATGGGAATGCTCTGGCAGAATTTTGAGTGGAGATAAGGGCTGGCGGAGATTGAGTGTGATGTGAACTCAGCACTCCCAGCCTTATCACGCCATGGCCCGCAGACCCCGCTGCTCGGTGCCCCTGTGCAGGCAGAGCCTCTGTCTGTGCATGGGGTAGGGGGTGTCCTGCATCTTGGACTGGCAGCTTCCTTCTGCCAGCAGCAGCTCATGGAGACCCCCAGGTAGGCAGCATGCGGCTGAGAGGAAGAAGGCTACAAGCACCGGGCTTAGAACATATCCTTCCACGAAATCAGCGAAATAGGGTAGATTTTCTAAAGGCTCTACTGGGCCTGTGATGACCTTCCCAGCTGTGAGCTATGGGAGCCAAATCGCCATCTTGTGCATGGGGAGGGAGGCAGCTGGCCTTTTCCCACCGGCCATCCCAGTCTGACCTGCAGGGGGCCAGGGGGAAGCTGGGGTGGGGGAATGGGGAGTAGGTTAGCCCCACTCACTTGGTGAGCCAGAGCCAGAGCACCTTCTCAGGAGGTCCCGTGTGGTGTGCTGGGATCTGACCTTTGGAGAACCTGTTTCCTTCCTACTTCTCCAGTACATTTACAGGCTGCCTTATCTCGGAGAGGGGGAAGGACAGTGATGAGCTCCTGGGCCTGAGCTTCTGCTGACTTCACTCAGCAGGACAGGTAGGAAGCAATCGAAGGAATGGAGTGGTTGAGAAGGACCTGGGAGCCGCTGTGTTCTCCCCATTAACCTTCTAGAATGCTCCCAAGAGGCCCCCTTATGGGCTGAGGCACTGTGACTCTTTAAGATGCAACTTTCATCCTTCGGGCAATAGTGGGAGGAAGGTCCCCACACTGGGAACTTATGAGTGTGGCCGGGACGGTGTTATCTAGGAGGGGCTGCCTACCCCTTGCCCCCATTGGAAGAGTCTCCCTGTTCTGTTTGCAACACAAATTTGCAGCCCTGGTCTTTGAGCTTGATGGTCTGGTCTTCGTGCCGGCCACACTGTGATAAGCGGGGCATATTAGCTCATTTATTGGTCTAGAATGAGAGATATTTGGTTGGCATCGAGCTGAGAGTGGAGATGTAGAGCACCCCATTCTCATGAAACAAGGATGCCAGACACTTCCTGCCCTTCACATCGTGGGCTCTGTTCCTTAGAACATTGTCCCAGGACTGGAGAGGTCCTCCAAAGGACAGGTCTGGAGGTTGGGGTGGGACAATGTGGGGAGTTTTGAGCTGCCCAGGGATATGAAAGGCTAGTCCAAGACTTGGGTTCTGTCCTAGGGTACCTTTTCGCAGCCTTGCAGCTGGTCTTACTCTGTTTACTTTGTCAAACATTTACGACCCCTAGAAAGAGCCTACAGTCGTGAGGGAGATGGATAAGGAGCAACAGCAGAAGTGCAGTGTGTGTGTGCATGCAATGCTGGGAATGTAGAAAGGGAGGCATAAAGTTAGGGAGGTGGGGGGTGCCTCAGAGGGGCTGGTGTGGGGTGTTAAGGAGCTTGGGTTTTATCTAGAGTAGAGAGGGGAGCCGTCAGAGGGCTTCAAGCCAGGGAGTGATGTGGTCAGGTTTGGAATTGGCATTTTGGAGGGGTGTGGATTCTGGTGATGGTGATGGTGATGATGAGCCCAGTGGCTGTGATGACATCTCAGCTAGAAAGAATGGTGACCGAGTGATGAGGGAAGGATGCCAGGATGGATGGAGTTTTTGGATAGTGCTTGGTGCTGGGTTGTGGTCCTTGATTGGACAAGGAGGGCAAGTCAAAAGGAGGAGTCCTCCTGATGGTTCTTTTCCAGGTGGGGTCCAGAGTGGCCAGGTGGGGAGGCCAGAGGCTCTGAGAACTACCAGCTTGGAGGATTCCCATGCTGTAAGCCTGGCAGGCAAGGTGCTTAAATATTTATTACAACCAGGAATTGATGGAGAACTAAATTCTCAAAAAGGAAATTGAAAAGAATGGGACAGTGGGACCTCTGAATCCCAATTTGTAGTGCTCGGCCTCTGCATATTTCATTACCTCCCCAGTGTGCTGTGGGAACAGATGTTCAGGATTTGAGGAGGCTCTGCTGTTCACACACCAGTGCTCCTCCCCAGCAGCAGCTAATTATTCAGGGCCTGTGTGGGCAAGGTCAGATGCAAAGATTTTTAAAAAATGGAAGAGTGAATGGAACCACAATGGACAGGGGGAGGTCTTGTGTCAAGCTGCTGCAGGAATAATAAGAAATAAGAAACAAGTTGAGAATTGAAATGAAATTCAGGAGAAGGCAGTGACATTTGGAAAGAGCACAGATCATCATCGGCCAGACATTCATCCTTTTACCAGTTCTGAGAACTTGAGAAAATTTCTTAATGTGTCTGGGTCTG
>PVKH010035932.1:0-11665 GCA_004027955.1 Chaetophractus vellerosus
GCCCCTACTTGGATCTTTTATATTAGATATATTCTAGTCACCCCATATTGAAAAAATTTTATTTTGGTATGACTCTATTACTTTTATAACAACTCATTTCTATTCTTAGACAAGATTCTCAGTCTGTTCTTTGAGAAAGGAAGCTGTTAATACTTACATCCAATGTAAAGGCTAACCCAAACAACACTTACTATTTATCTACACATTATTTTCTGTAAAATAAAGCATATATCACAGAATGTATGCTTTGAAAACTTTAATAAAAACAATGCTTAGAGATCAACCCATTTAGAAAGTAGAAAGTTGTTTACAGCTTATTAATTAAAAGGCAGGCCTTAGATTTATTTAAGGAGGCTAGTTAATGAGATAAAATCTCTTCTAGGTGTAGAAGGACAACATTATCTATTCTCCATGCTGTAGGCTGAATAGACTTTTAAAAATTATTATTTAAATTATTTTAATTTTTAAAAGCTACTTAGATTACATAAATGTTACACAAAAAATATTGGGATTCCCATATGTCCTACTTCCTACACCTCCCACAACCTCTCACATAAACATCTTTCATTAGTGTGGCACATTCACTGCAATTGAATCCTGGGGCTCCACTTCCAAAACCTTAATTAGTTTTCCCATTGTTCTTAGTGTTCCCCAGAAGGATTCTAAGAAAGCTCCCAATATTTTACAAATATACAAGGTAAGAAACTTTTGCACCAATCAATGTTGTATTCTTTTCTAATACTGAAAACACAAGGCACATCCTAATATTCCAGAAATGACTGAGAAAAGAAAGTGATCAGTTGAGTATCACACTTTAGCAGAAAAATGATATATGCTGACTTGCCTTTGTTGGATTTTGCCATCACTAGTATCATTCTGAGGGTATCTTCACTATAGGATCTTCCTAACCATTATTAATCTCTGTTAAAAAGTTGTTTCACTCATAAGAAAATCACCAAATAAACAAGACCTCCTAGTTCTTAATAATCTTCCTAAGACTAGAAATTCTAATGATCAATTTAGCCAGTTTCTTGTGTGGATCCAAGATAAATTCCAGAGTATATTATATTTTAAGAGGGCTATCATCTAGCTTTATTATTAATAACTTACATTTATATCAGGCTTTACAGTTTAAAAAATATTTTATATATTATTTCATAAACTTGCCAACCTGGTAAGAGGCATAATGAATATTATTTTCCCCATTTAAGAAATGTGAAAATGAAACTGACAAGAGTTAGTAATTTCTCCCAAACCATAGAGTTCCTGCTTGTATTAATATACTATTCATATTGCATTTTACTTTATACCTTTAACATAGCATTTTACTGCTTATGAAGTATTTTCACGTTCTATTTAATTTGATCCTCACAACAATCCTTTCAGGTGTTATTATCTTATATTACACTGGAACAGTATGGTGCAGCTGTTAAGAACATAGGTTGTAAAAGTGGGCTGCCTGGATTTCAATAACATTTCATCATTTTCTGATGGTTTGTTTCATTTTCCTCATCTGAAAATTAGACTAGGAACTGACCCAACACCATTGGGCTGTAAAGAAGCTTAAACAAAATAATGCAAGTAAAGCAATTAGTACAAGTATCAGAGCATAGTAAAACATTTACTAAATATCAACTATTATTACCTATGAGAAACCTTAGCCTCAGTAAATGTTTACTGAGCACCTACAAATGGTAGACACTAATATATGTAGAGAGGATACAGCAGTAAATAGAAGGGGTAAAATTCCCAGGCCTTCTAGACTTTCATCTAGGGGTTATTAAAGTAGCTCAAGCAAGAGATGACAGTGGCTTGGACTTAGATGGTTAAGAGTGGAAGCAGTGAAAAGAGATCAGATTTAGCATGTACTTTGAAGACAGAGACTGATTTGCTGAAAGACCAAACATGGAGTATGACAGAAGTCAAGAATGCTTCCAGTGTTTTTGTCCTAATAAACAAGTAGGTGATAACATTTCCTATGATGAGAAACACTGCAGAAGGAGCAGGTTCTGTGAAAAAACACACAGGTTCAGTTTTGGAAGTAACTTAATGCAAGTGCTAAGTTTGAGATGTATCTTAATGTGCAGCTAGCAAAACCAATGACCTAAGGAGTGAGAGTGGAAAGAATAGAGAGGTCTGAGGACACAGCCCTGGAACACCATCCATATGATATATAAATATATTCAAATAATCCTATTATACTTCATTATTTATGACAGAACATATCTGACATAGACTCTTCACCACTAATATTTATAATTAAGAATATGCAATTTTAAATTAATGAAATTTTATCTTCTGAGTAAAATGCTTCACTATAAGACATTCATTTTATAAAATATACATGATTTATTTTTTAAGTTTCATTATATATATATTTCTTCCATTTATGATGAGTTGAAGTAAAATCTCAGAAAATTTTTAAAAAATCACCATAATAGCACATGTGCTTACTTCATTTTTTCTGCAGGTAAGAGTGTTATAAAAGCCATTTAAAACACTTTAAAATCATTCTTTTTAAAATAAAGACATTCATTTTAAAGATTAATACTATGGCAATGAATCTGACTCTAGTACTTCCTTTGCTACATTAAACTGAAAATAATCAAAAGAAAAATAACTGATAAACATTTAATTGAAATTAGTCAAAAGAATGAAAACTATGACATAATTTTTTCAAAGTTGTTTTTTTAAACTTTGAGAAGGATGTTTAGATCATTAATTTTTTCAGATTTTCCACTGATCTAATATATGCCTTCAAAACTACAATTTTTCTGAGCACAGCTTTAACTATATCCTACAAATTTTGTTTCACTGCGTTTTCATTATTTTAGTTTAAAATATTTTCTAATTTCTTGTTATTTCTTCTTTGATCAAAGGATGTTTAGAAAAATATTACTTAACATTCAAACATTTGGGGTTTTTCTAAGGTATCATTTTGTTCTTGATTAATTCCATTGAAATTGGTTGAAATCTGATCTATGGCTCAGCATATCATCATTTTGGTATATAATCCATTGCACGTGAAAAGAATATGTGTTCTGCCATTTCTGGGTGCAGTACTCATATATTTCAAGTTTTTGGCCCCTCCTTCTCTTCCTCTCTCTTTTTTTCTTCCTTTCTCTTTTTCAGGCCTCAAAAGACATTCAACAATTGGAATTATTCTTCTCAGAAAACACACTCACACAGCAACATTTTTAATAGGCTGATTCATACTATGTTTCAAAAAGCTCATAGCAAGCAGCTTACCTGATTTTCATCCTGCACTTCCATGCTGTAATGGTCACCTGGCTGAACTTCTGTGACTTTCTCTCCAAGAAGGAAACCCAGACGAGTCATGAGTGTGTTTGCTGCCTCATCTACAGATGGAGGGGGACCAAGTTCCTGTTCAGCATCACCTGTAACAGGAATATACCGAAAATCATGAATCTACCAATATGAAATGGCTTAGTTCTGCAACTATTCTTACATTCAATCCAGTCATTTCCATAGTTTTCACATTCTAAATCCAAAATTACAAGGTCTCTGTCTAGAAGCTGATTTCCCACTATTACAGATTATAAATGATATATCGACTCAGATTATCCTTTATTTATCTATTTGAAACACTTGAGTTTGAGGGACTGCTTCTGTAACTTACTGAATAGAAGAGAAAAAAGTTTTCCAATTATTGGGCAGTTAGTGTTTCAATACAGTTCTAATCTTGGGATCTAGCCACAGTCACTGCTTCATTCAGGTTCATTCACTCATTCACTTAAAGTTTGTGTAAATATTCTTCTTTCAAATTTTGAAGTAATTTACAAAAAAGTTTCAAGAATTGTATAAAGAACTTTTTTTTCTTAACCATTTGAAAGTTGCAGGTATGATGCCCCATCATCCCCAGATAGCATGTAAGAACATTCTCTTAAATAACCACAGTATCAGCATCAAAATCAGGAAACTAACGTATATTACTACCATCTTATGCAGAGATTTCCTAAAGTTTTGATAATTATCCCAATAGTGTCATTTATAGCAAAACAATGCAATCCAGGATTATGTGATACATTTAGTTTTCAGTTCTCTTTTACGTCTTTTAATTTGAAATGTAATTAAATTTTAATTTTGATCAGTTCTTTAGTACTTTTTGAGTTTCATGACCTTAACACTTTTGAGGATTGCAAACTAGTTATTCTGTATAATGTCTCTGAATTTGAATTTATCTGATGTTAGCTCATGATTTGATTCAGGTTATGCATTTTTGGCAAGAATATCACAAAAGTAATGTGTTAACTTTGATCACTTGGTTATGGTAGAGATTGCCAGGTTTTTCTACTCTAAAATTATACTTTTTCCCTTTGTAATTAATAAGTATTTTGAGGGATGCTACTTTGAGACTATGTAAATATCCCATTCCTCAACAAATTTAGTGACTAGCTTTAGCATCTACGGATGTTTCTTCATTGAATTTATTACTACCATGCTTGCCAAATGATGATTTTTCCAAATCTATTATTCCTCCTACAATTTAGTGTTTTTTCCTTATTTATGCATCCATCCATCCATCTTCTCAGTATGAACTCACTGATCCCCATTTCATTCAGTGAGTTATAATCAATTACTAACATTGTTAATTTTCTTGATGAAATTGTCCCAGATTTGGCCAGGGTGAGCCCATTCAAGCTTACCTCTGTGACCTTTTGACATGTCCCTGTCATTTTCAGAGCACTTCTTTGCTTTTTGCCACAAGATATTCCAGGCTTCTCTGGAACTTTCGATTGCTCCAGTCCTGAAATCAGTCATTTTTCCAAGAAACCCTGGCTCTTTTTAGTGGAGAAAGCTATTTGAATATCAAGAGCTGAGCACTAAGTGTCTCACTGTTATTGGAATGCCAATATCCTCCAGTCTCTCTTTGTGGACAGAGCTAGGGAATATATGCATACACATACAACTACACATGTATATATGTGCACGCACATCTCTACATGCATTTTCATTTCTAAATCCATATATATATGTATGGATACACACACACACACACACACACACACACCAAAAGTTAATTCACAATGATACCTCCAATTGCAATTCAATACCACAGGGTTAATTTTAGCATTTTCTTTTTCCAAAGTTGTAAATCTGTTCTCCAATTGTGAGAAACTTGGCTCTCACTATCCTTCCTTATTTATTTCTGCTTTATGCAACAAATTTTACCTATTCCCTACTGCCACCCTGCCCACAGACACTCTCCTCATCCTGTCCTACCCAGAAAGGCTCAGCTACCACTTCTCCCACAGTGAGGTTCATTTTTTTAAAATGTTGAGATATAATTCATAAACCATAAAATTCACCCTTTTAGAGTGTACAATTCAGTAGCTTTTAGTATATTCATAATGTTATGCAACCATCACCACTATCCAATTCCAGAACATTTCCACCACTTCATTTAGGTTGTTTTTTTGCCCTGAGTTTTAGACCCCTAACATTCCTGACCCCTGGCATTCATTTTAATTTCTGCTTACAGATTGTTACATTATTTCTATGCAATTGGCTTTTTAGGTTCTTTTTCTAGATAGGCTATTTATTAGTGGTTATTAGGCTATTTATTAGTGGTTACCAAGTACAGGAATTATTCTTTTTCAAATCCTTTCATTGAGGGATGCTGAAAAGAGTCATCACTGAGGTTTTTCCTCAGAACATTCACTTCTAAGATCATTGTCAACATTTTCTCAGGTTTCGTTTTAAGTTCAAAACAATTCATAGTAACACAGGTTTCGGAGGACATCACAAAATATATATTTTTTGGAGTTAATTATGTTCTTGTAGCATAGCAAGCATTAGCTGTAGAGTTATATAATTTGATGCCAAAGCACAGTAGCTCCTTAGTTCCTCAGGATATTCAGTATTATACAGTAAACTACTTCAAATGCTAAGAAAGAGAAATCCACATTATTATTCAGTTTAACATTTATCTTCTCTACTAAAGTCACAAATGGCAGATAGGGTTCAGAAGAAGGATATTTGTGTATTTTTGTATAGTATTATTGAATTCAAGTGTTCCATCTGTGTAAAATTTATATAGAATGCTCATTAAATTTATGTCAGAGTAGAAAAACAAGGCTCTATTTTTCTCTCCATATAGATTTCTTTTCCATAGGAAAAAGAGAGAGAGAGAGAGAATCAGTAGAGTTATCTTTATAGCAGTACAAATACTATTTTTTTCCAAGAATGAATGAAAGCTTCTTATTCCTTAAGAAAATAAAAAAGTAACTGCTGTCTTCAAATTGATGAACAACACTTTTCCTTTTCCTATAGATTAAACTTGTTAAGCTTTTCTAAATTCTTGACATAGATTCCTTCTGGGGCACCACTTTGCTTTCTCTTGGAGTTATTCTAATAATTACCAAACATTTTCTATGTATATTAACCCTAGGTCCTCTGAGGATTAATACAACATAGAAGACAGTCATTGATAGCTTGAAAATTTTATAATCTGCATAACTATAGTAAGTACTGTAGTAATATTTTGATGATGCTTTTTTTAATTTTTAAAAATAATTTTATTTATTTATATTTATTTATTATTATTTTTTATTTATTTATTATACATCCCCCCCCCACACTTGCTTTTGCTGTGTTCATTTTTCTCTGTGTTCCTCTGTGTCTGTCTGTCTCCCCCTGCTGGGGTGACCCACCAAGTCAGCTCACCGGCACGGCGGCCTGCCTGCTCGCGGGAGCTCACCCTTGCCCGCGGGGGCTTGCCCTCTTGAGGTGGTCTACCCACGTGAGGAGGCCCCGGGGACCGAACCCGGGGCCTCCCATGTGGCAAACTGGTGTCCTACCAATTGGGCTACAGCCCGCCCCAGGATGCTCTTTCATAGTTTGTAACAAATGTTTCACAACAATGCAAGGTGTTGGTGGAGCCCTGTATAATGATATGCATGTTTATTTTGTAAGTTTTATAACTTCTACTATGCACTTACTGTTTATGTATGTTCATGTATGAATGATATACTTCAATAAAACTTTAAAAAATCTCTGATATATATTGAAGGTTGTCAAGTCTCTGAAATGAAAGAAATTAGCATATTATAATGGTTGGGATTCATCCATGTTGTATATCTTTGTTTTTGGGTAAGTACTATTACATACTGTGTTAATGGATTGGAAGACAATATTGTTGAGTCAGCAATCCTCCCCAAACTGATGAACAAATTCAAATCCATCCCTGTCAAAATCCCAGATCCCTTTTTTGTTGTTGTTGCAGAAATTGATCAGCTAATTCTAAAAAATCATATGGAAATTTAAGGGACCCAAAATAGCCAAAATAGTATTGAAAAAGAAGAACGAAGTTAGAGGAATCAAACTTCCCAATTTCAAAACTTACTACAAAGCTACAGTAATCAAGACAGCGTGGTACTGGCATCCGGAGAGACATACAGACAGAGCAATGGAATAGAAATGAGAGTCCAGAAATATAATCTTTTTTCCCCCAAATGTACTGGATACATATAAATCATTTTTTTTAATCATACCATATGTTACACAATATATTTGGCTCATAGTAATGCAATCATACAGTATTTGTCCTTTTGTGTCTGGCTTGCTTCATTCAATATAATGTCCTCCAGGTTCATCCATGTTGTCATATGCTTTACAACTTCATTTCTTCTTACAGCTGCATAATATTCCATTGGGTGAACAGAAATATACTCTTATATTTATAGTCAATTAATTTTCAAGAAGGATGCCAAGTCAATTTAGAGGGGAAAGAAGTCTCTTCAGCAAATGGTGCTAGGAGAACTGGATATCCACACACAAAAGAGAGAATAATATTGCCAAGAACATTCATATACAGGTTTTGTTGGGTGGACATAAGTTTTCGATTCTCCTGATGAAGAATCTATTCTTATTTATTTTTTCTTTTGTTGCTTGTGCTTTTGGTATAAAGTCTAAGAAAACATTGTCTAACATAAGGTCTTCAGGATATTTCCCTATGTTTTTCTGCCAGGAGTTTTATAGTTTTGGCTCTTATATTTAGGTCTTTGATCCATTTTGAGTAAATTTCTGTATATGGTGTGAAGCAAGGGTCCACCTTCATTCTTTTGCATAGATATGGATATCCAGTTCTCCGAGCACCAACTGTTGAAGAGACTATTCTTTACCCAATGAGAGGACTTGACACCCTTGTCACAAATCAGTTGGCCAAAGGTTGTAGGTTTATTTCTGAACACTCAATTCAATTCCACTGATCTATGCCTGTGCTTGTGCCTGTTTCGATTACTGTAGCTGTGTAATAAGTTTTTAAAAAGGAAGTGTGAGTCCTCCAATTTTGTTATTCTTTTTCAAGCTGGTTTTTATCTATTCAGGGCCACATATGCTTCCATATGAATTTGATGACTGGCTTTCCCATTTCTGTGAAGAAGTCTGTTTAGAATTTTGAATGAAATTGCATTGAATCTGAATATGGCTTTGGATAGACTACTGACTGACTGACTCCTTTGCTTATACAGAGTAAATCTTGACCATAACAGAAAGGATTAACACAATAGTCACTAAGTATTGGCTGCTGTATATTCAGAATTAAAATAGGGATTTTGAAAGAAATTCTTCTATTAAGTCCCATTTTTACATACTAAGTTTTTGTGGATTGTTCCTTGATATAGGATTTTTGTTTTTCTTTAACTGTTTATAAGTAGGCTTTGAATTGATGTACATAGAATGGAGAGTCTTGGCTTAAGTTGTCTTCTATCTGAAGTGGTCCCTCCTAGGCCCGAACTAGTAATTAAACATTCTTTCACCCCCAGATTTCTTAAGGTTATGTCTTTGTTTTCCTATCATTCTACAGTGGATTCAGGATTTCCTGTTCAGACTAAACATATAAGAATTGAAATAGGGGCCGGCTGTAGCCCAGTGGGTAGGGCACCGGTTTACCACATGGGAGGCCCCGGGTTCCGTCCCTGGGACCACCTCGAACAATGCGGGGGGCATGCCGCCGAGGGCAAAAGCAAGCCCCTGCGGGCAAAAAGGCAAGCCCCCATGGGGAGCAAGGGCAAGCCCCTGCGAGCAGGCAGGCCGCCGCGCCGGTGAGCCGACTCGGCAGGTTGCCCCAGCAGGGGGAGACAAGCAGACACAGAGGAACACAGAGAAAAATGAACACAGCAAGAACAAGCAGAAGGGGAGGATGTATAATCAATAAAAATAAATCTTTAAAAAAATTGAAATAAAAATATCTTGTTAAAGTCTTTATGTCCCAATGCAGGAAAAGTAATGAACAGTAATGTAAAATTGGTTAGAGATTTTTAATGCTAAATGTATCTTCTTATAATTTAAAAACGGTTCTTCATTCTTAGAACTAATGAACAATATGTATATGGGCACTGTTTTTCTTACAGGTATTTTTTAACTTATATTTTTAAACCCTTTTTCTTTTGAAATAATTTCAAACTTATAGTACAATTACAAATATAAAGCAAACCGCATGCAGAGAACTCCAGCATATCCGTACCATCCCAGCTACCCAGGTCCACCATTTTTTAACATTTTGCCACATTTGCCATTTCATTTCTTTTTCTTCCTCCCTTCCATTTTCTGAATACCTGTGGGTAAGTTGTATACATCACACTCATTGAACGTTTATTACTGCCATGAACATTTCCCAAGAACAAAGATACGCACTTATATAACTACCTTAAGTGCAGTTATCAAGTTTAAGAATACTGATATAAAGCTTCAAGTCTATATTCCAAGTTTTTCATATGTCCCAATAATGGACTTTGGAGCCTATCTCTTCCCTTGTTAGATCCCATCCAGGATCATGAATTGCCTCTAATTGTCACTGTCATTGTCTCTTTAGTTGCTCTTTCTTTCTCCTTTTTATTTTTTAAATTGTGGGAGCATATATACAATATAAACTTTCCCATCCCAACCACTCCCAAGCATACTACTCAGTGGGATAAATCACATTATATTGTGGTACCTTACCACCTTCCATTACTAAAACTTTGCCATCTCCCAAAACAGAAACTGTACTATACCCATTGTACATTAACTCCCCATTCCCCTTGACCCATGCCTCTAGTAAACTATATTCTAATTTCTGTCTCTATAAGATAGCATGTTCTCTGATATTTTCTTTGTAGTTACCATGGGGCTTAAAATTCAAAATCCTAAATCTATAACAATCTCATTTGCTTTAGTATCAACTTCAGTAGTATATATAAACTATGTTCCTACAGCCCTGTTCACCTACCTTTATAGTTTTTGCCACAATTATATATTTATACATTATGAGACCAAAACTACTGATTTAGCATTGCATTTTATGCATTTTCCTTTTAGATCCTATAGGAAGTGAAAAAGTGGAATTACAAATAAAAAATACAAAGTACTGGCATTTATATTTACCAGTATGTTTTAGTTTGCCAAAAGCTTCTGGGAGCAATACAAAAGAAATGGATTGGCTTTTAAAATGGGAATTTATTAGGTTAAAAGTTTACAGTCCTGAGGCTGTGAAAATGTCAAAATCATGGCATCATGAGAGATGCTGTCTCACTGAAGTTCAGCTGCTGGTGATCCTGGATTTCTGCCACATGGCAAGACACAATGGTGGTGTCTGCCAGTCTGGGTCTCTGCCTTCTCCTCCAGGAGCACTTTCTCCCTGAACTCAACTGTGGTGGGCTATCAAGCACATAGTACAACACAATGCTGGTCTGCACGTTTCTCCTCTCTCCTCCAGTTTTTGCTGCTAATTCTGTTCTGGGTTGCTCCGTCTGTGGATTTTCTTTCTCCTGGCTTCTTCTCTGAGCTTCTGGGTTCCTTCTCTCCATTTCTGCAGCTTTTTCTCTGTGTGTGTGTGTTTTCAGTCTTCCATCTATAAGGGACTATAGCAAGAGGACCAAGGCCCACCCTGGGTGATGCCTCACTGAAGCAACCCTATCAAAGGAGCCCCAAACGAATGCAATCCAATCAAAGGGTCCCACACCCATAGGAATGGATTAGATCCAAAAACATGATCTTTTCTAGGATCCACAAAAAGTTTCAAACTGTCACATCATGTCATTACCCTAACTGGAGATCTTTATTTCTTCATGTGGCTTCAATCTATTTTCTATTGTCTTTTCCTTTCAATGTGCAGAACTCTTTTTAGCATCTCCTTTAGGGCTGGTCTAGCAGTGATGAACTCCCTCAGTTTTTGTTTATCTGAGACTGTCTTAATCTCTCCCTCACTGCCAAAAGACAGTTTTGTTGGATATAGATTTATTGGCTGGCATTTTTTTCCTTTCAGCATTTTATTTATTTATTTATTTATTTATTTATTTATTTATTTATTTTAAAGATTTATTTATTTTATTACATAGCTCCCCTTCCCCCCCGTTGCGGCGACGCGCCGAGACTTGGTCACTGCGCAGGCGCGGCTTTCCCCGCTTGTGGGCGGCTTCTGCTTCCATCACGGCCGGCTTTTTCAGTTCGCGGGTGGCTGGCTGCGCTCGATTTGCAGGTGACCTGCCCTGCCCGTGGCGGCTTTTGCCTGTCCGTGGCAGCTTTTTGCCCTGCCCACGGCGGCTCCGGCCCGCCCATGGCAGCTTGCCATTCTCAAGGCGGTCTGCCCGCTAGGAGAGGTCCCCGGGAACCGAACCCAGGGCCTCCCATGTGGTTTCCCAGCGAGCTCTTTATCCACTGAGCT